>SJYC01110529.1:0-19126 GCA_006408675.1 Madoqua kirkii
CTACGGCAGTGGCTACGATGCAGCGGGACCACCAGCCTGGGGGTGCTCCAGAGTAGGTGCCGGCTGCCCCAGGTGGGGGCTGAAGGACAACATCTTGCTACCTGCTGCCCTGCCCAGGACAGAGCAGCCACACACATGGACGCCGTGGAGTCATGTCGGGCTTAGAAGGTGGAAGCGCCTCGGAGGGAAGACAGGACCCTGGGGACGGAGCAGGGTGTGGGCTGTGCTGGGCAGGGGCCAGGCTGAGCCGAAGACTGGCCAGGTCGGGGGGACCCTCTGGGGTCCTCACCAAAGGGGCCCAGGCCTGACGTAACCTTCCAAGGAGGCCTGATGCACTGCGGGGTGGCCTGGCGGGGCCAGCCCCAACAGACCCTGTGCGGGGTGTGCGGAGAGAAGTCCTGCTTTAGAGGCAACGCTCAGGCAAGGGGACAGCACCGTGGCCGTGGCAGCAACGGCAGGGCCTGGCGGGGAGCCAAGAGGAAGACTCTCGTCTGAGAAAAGCCCCCATTTCCCCGCCTCCAAGCACTGGCCCCTCTGAATTCAGCCAGCACAACGCCAGGGACCTCGAGTGGCCAGGGCAGCATCTGAGTACATCTCTAGGTTCTAGCTGCAGGAAGCCCCCGCCTTCAACCTGTACGGTGAGTGCTGCCCTCCAGCCACCTCCCCTGCGCTCCTAAGAGCAGGGACAGGAGGAAGTGGGGGCCCTCTCCCACTAGCAGAACCAGAACAGCTGGAAACATGGCCTGCCTCTACTGGGCACCGATACGAATCTCTTAGCTGCGAGACCTCACGAAGGCCCTGAAACATGGTGGGTGGGCAGATATCCATGTCCCCCCTGCAGGTTTGGACTCCGAGGCTCAGAGAGGTTCAGAAACAAGGCCAAGGTCACACAGTGGGAGGATGAGTGGGAGACAGCCTCTCCCCTGCACATCATTTAGTCGATCAACAAGCAGGAGGGCCAGCCCCACTTTGGGAGTTCAAAATGCAGGTAGAATAAGACAGACATTCCTCGGCCTTTGTGCGGGTTACCCGGGGCCACTGAGGCTCAGTCTCTAATTTATTGGAGACTGGGAGGCAGGGAAGGGGGACCCCAGAGCAGGGGAGCTCGGCCAGGGAGGCTGCCTGGAGGAGGGCGCGTGCAGGCGCAGGTGGGAAGGGGAGGAGAGCCAAGCAGCAGGGCGGCCGTGGGGTCTTGTGGGTCACCTCGGGGCAGGGGGCCTGGCCGGACCTGGTGCTGGACACCAGAAGGCAAGGTGGTCGCGGTGGCTGTGTGCCCTGTGCTTGAATGACAGGTGGTCTTCAGAACGGACGGACAGAGGCCCTAGAGTCTGACCTCGTTCTCGACACTCCACAGCCCTGTGCTCCCCACAGGAAGCCTAGCTGTGCCCCCACACCCCAGATCTTCCTGCCGGGTCCCTCCTGCCCACTGTCCTCGCCCCCTTCCCCTCTCCAACACCCGGGCTGGCCGAGGGCCTTTCTGAACCCCTCTGCCCCCGCAGGAACACCGTTCCCCGGACCCCGAGCCCACCCCTCCCTCACCGTGGGCCACCAGATCCTGCAAACCAATAGCTCAGAAGCCGCAGCCTCTGCCAGCCTGGCCCACAGGATTGAAAACACTCTGGGTGTTGGGAGAGACGGCAGGCAGCCCCCCAGGTCCCCATCAAAGCGGACACAGCATTGCTGTCGGGCGAATGGAGCCACCGTCTGGGTCCTTCAAGTGACCCTGGGCGGGGCAGGGCTGGCACTGGCCATCCGGCCTGCACTTCTGTCAGGCTCCTGGAGTCTGTGCCCCTATCCCTGCCCAGCCCAGAGGGGTGCTGAGTGGCCACAGTGGAGCCCAGGCTCCCAGAAGAGTCGGGTGAACCCAGGCCCGTGCACCCATTGGAGAAGGGAGCCGAGACCTCCTTGCCCTCCCCCATCCAAGTACCCGAAAAGAATGTCCCTCCTCACCCCAGGCAAGCCAGCCTGCAAGGCCGGCTCCTAGGAGACAGGGTCAGGGCCTCTGCACTAACTGCCTGGAAATGCCAGAGGCGGGCGTGACCTCAGACACGCCCTCTGCAACAGCAAGGCCTCCCGGGAGGCTACACCTCAGGAGGGCGGCTCCCACCACGGTCACTGTGCTTCGATGGCACCGCGGCAGGGACTCTGCCGGCCACCTGTGAGACCCGACCTGCCTTCCATGCAAGGGGTGGGGTGGTGAACAGGTGCTCAGAGCGCGGTAGTGTTCTTGTGGACTGGCAACCCAGTAAGAAAAAGACGGGCAGCATGTTAAAATCATGTGAAAACAATTCTCACGCTGGGACATTGAGAAAAATGACCTGAATAAACACAAGCATGATATTCTTGCAAAGTCTTCAATGTCATAAATATTTAATAAGTTTAAGCTAACCTATACAGTTCAAGCAATTTAGTCAATATTTCAGTGGGATATTTCCCTCGAATTGTATACCTGAATCTAAAAACCACATGAAGGAATAAACGTTTTGAAATATTTTAGATAGAAGAGTAATGCAAGTTGGTCTGCCATTCTATCATAACTAACAAGAAACTAAAATGACCAAAAATGCGTGGCTTCAGCTGGGAGACAGGAAGAAGAATCAGTAAACCTGGATATAAAGTCAACAAATGAACACAAGACAGTACAGCAACTTACTGTTATACAAACAGCCCATCTTAAAAAGTATTATTCGTTCAACGTGTGTGTGTGTGTGTGTGTGTGTGTGTGTGTGTGTGTGCGTGCATGCATGCGTGTGCACACACGCACGCTTGACTCCATCACTCAGTGGTGTCTGGCTCTTTGACACCCCATGGACTACTATAGCCCACCAGGCGCCTCTGGGATTTTCCAGGCAAAAATACCGGAGCACGTTGCCATTTCCTACTCCAGGAGCTCTTCCTGACCCAGGGATCCAACCCTCACCTCCTGCTTCTCCTACATTGGCAGGCAGACTCCATTCAACAAGAAGTGTGGGAGAAATGACCAAGATATCTTGAGGGAAAAAAAATAAGGTTATATGTCTAGCTCTGCACATTATCTTAAAATTAATTCTGAATGAAAAGAAATCTTGGAAGCTCTATATTATCTATAACTAAGGAATGAGATACCTACCCTATGGATACAAATATCAATGTAATTATGAAAACAAACTTTGGAACCCCAAAAGCACCATCGACAAAACTGAAACAGGAATGACAACTTGAAATGAGTATTTTCAGCACATTTGACAAAGGGTTTACATCACATTACAAACTCACTGAAAGCGGAAAAGGAACACGATGTTAGAAAAGTGAGCCAGACAGAAACCGGTCATTTGTACACGGGTGAATCAAATGACTGATATGTGCTAAGTCGCCTCGGTCGTGTCCAGCTCTTTGAGACCCCATGGATTCCAGCCCACCAGGCTCCTCTGTCCACAGGATTCTCCAGGTGAGAGTACCGGAGTGGGCTGCCATTTCCTCCTCCAGGTCAATGGCTCATAACTATAGTTCAAAATGAGATGTGATAGTGGTCCCTAGTGGTCCAATGGCTAAGGCACCAAGCTTCCTACAGAGGGCTTGGGTTCGATCCCTGGTTGGGGAAATGAGACCCCAACATGCCTTGAGGTATGACCAAAAAAAAATTTTTTTTAATTTTTAAAATAAAGCAACTATAGCTTAAAAACTAAAACAAAAACAAAAACAAACAAACAAACAAAAAAACAGGCTTTGATGTCCCAAGCAATCTAAGAAAAAGATTCTATGTTTGCTTATCAAATTAGCAAAATTTTTCAAAACTTTAACTCAGCACCCACCATGTGAGGAAGCATACTTTTGCTAGGGGGATGGAAATGGAAAATGTCATTCGAGGGTGACCTGTTTGCATGAGTCCTTCAAACAAGTCTGTTCTTGAATCTGGAAATCCTAGGCATTACACATCTTTCATTACCAAGGAATTTACAGCGCTTTCATATTGATCCCACAATATCTTTCAAGGTAGAAGTTTAGAACCCTTCTCAGTAAACCCCCTTTAGAGAAGGCAATGGCACCCACTCCAGTACTCTTGCCTGGAAAATTCCATGGACGGAGAAGCCTGGTGGGCTGCAGTCTACGGGGTCAATAAGAGTCGGACACAACTGAGCAACTTCACTTTCCCTTTTCACTTTCATGCATTGGAGAAGGAAACGGCAACCCAGTCCAGTGTTCTCGCCTGGAGAATCCCAGAGACGGGGGAGCCTGATGGGCTGCCATCTATGGGGTCGCACAGAGTCGGACACGACTGAAGCGCCTCAGCAGCAGAAGCAGCAGTAAACCCCTTAGCCTTCTCCATAAACTGTTAGGGGGAAAAAAGTTAGTTTTTGTCTGTTTGTTGGTTTCAGCGCAGTAACTAAATCGCACCCTCTCCTTTCTAGGTATGACCTAGGAGAGCTGATAGTGATCTTTGGGAGGCAGGGCTTGTGGCTAATGGAATGTCGTACTGTTTTGAAATAATTTCATAGATTTTTTAAAATCAAGAGCTGCTCGGTGATATAAGAAAGGATGAATCACTGAAAACAGCATCGTGGTTTAGCCAAAGGCGACAACTGAGAGCGAAAAGTAGAAGGAGCTTGTCGTCATCGTCGTCGTTGTTGAGCTGCTAATTCGTGTCCCAGTCTTTTTGAACCATGGACGGTAGCCCTCCGGGCTCCTCTGTCCTTGGGATTCTCCAGGCTGGAGTGGGTTACCATCCTCTCCACCCAGGGATCAAACTCAGGTCTCCTGCCTTCCAGGCAGACGCTTTAACCTCTCAGCCACCAGGGAAGCCCGCTGGATGTGCTACACCTTGACAAGTGTGTTCTTTAGGGAAACCTTCCTGATGAGTGGCGTCCGGGAGGGAGCGGTGGCCGCAACACGAGCAGGGACAGGGCTTCTCACTCCAGGGCTGGACATCAGCGAGTGTGCTCCTCACGCCGCCTGCCTCTCCACGGCCTCTGGCTTCCTCTCCAGGAAGTGAGTGTCGATCTTCTGGCGGCCTTAGTGTTTCAACTGTGACGACTTTTGGATTGCGCGCTGTATTACTTTGCCGCAGACCCGGGGCTTAAAGAACAGAAGAGCCCTTCCTCTCCCAGTTCTGAGGGCCGGACGTCCAAGGCGGAGGAGGCCTCTCTCCCGGGCGTGTCCTCACTTCACCTTCCCTCTGTCCTGGGCATGTCAGTGCCCCAGTCACCTTCCAGTAGGGTCACTGTCCTACTGGACGAGGACCCTCCCTGTGGACCTCATTTTGCCTCAGTCATCTCTGTAAAGGCCTTTTCTCCGTATCGGTTATGGTCTGAGGTCCTGGGGACTAGGACTCCATGTAAGAATTTGGGGGAGAACAATACCAGCCTTCACACTTACGGAGCCAGCGTCCTCTCCCAGGAAAGACAGTTCATTAAGAAGAATGCCTATGGGGACGCGTCTGGCCATCTGGAGGTCAAGACTCCGCACTTTCCATGAAGAAGGTGCAGGTTTAATCCCTGGTTGGGAGCCTAAAATCCCACATGCCTCGCAGTGCAGCCAAGAGCAGGTGGAGGAAGACAGCTGCCTCCTTACGATATGGGATTCTCCGGCCCTCACACTCACTGCCAAGAACAAACCTCTGCTAGCCACGTCAGCCCCTCTCCCCGCCACCCATGGGGGCTGATTTCCCATCCTGAGCCTCATGGCGCTCCGAGCTGCCCACATGAGCCCTTTCGGACATGCAAAGGGAGCTCCACAGAGTCGCGTCTCCCTGCTGCCCTGCAGCTGCCCGAGGACTCGGCCAGTGGTACCCTCCCTGCACCTGGCAGACATCTGCCTCCACCCCTGCGCTCAGCCCCTGGCTTCTCAAAATTAAGTAAAATGCCGAGAGATTTTAGAAATGAACTTGACACTTCTCTGTATAAACAATAAAAGAAAGACATATATTTGGTAGGAAGTCTCTAGTTTACGCATGTCCAGTCACAAGCTAGATAGGGTGAGATGGTTCCAGGTGTTTAAACACAGCAATGTGCCTCCCCAGCCTGAGAAGCAACCCCCTGGATGGACTCGCGAGCCATAAATGTTCCATTTTCTCCTTCACACGTCAACCTTTGCCCTTCTGTGTCCATGTATATATATATATATTTTTTTTTTTCTGAACTAGAGCTTTTCTCCATTAAGAAGAATTCATTTTATGCCTCCAATTATGTCCAGGTTATCTACAACATATAGATATTAACATCACCATATGTTAAACATTCAATAAGCAACCTTTTATTCTTTATCCTGCAGTGGCCAAACTGGATGGCTCAAAGTTGCAGGGAGAAAAATGCCTTGTGGGTGAGTATAAACATCTGTATCTCTCAAACCTGGGATGTACGAAGAGATCCCACCTTCCGGGGGAGCCACAGCTGGCAGGACCTGCGGCCCCGGGAGTCAGTGTCTCCTTTTGGACTGCTGGGCCACCTTCACGTACTGCACCTGGGGCGGCGGGTAGAAGTCGGCGTCCCAATTGTACTCTGGGGATAAGAGCTTGGCAGGCTTCCGGAGGAAAAAGTATTTGTTGAGGTATTTTTCGTAGGTGCTGTTCAACCTGAATCTAAGGTCGTGGATGATGCCATTCAGGTACTCCTCCACGAGGTTCAGGACCTTGAGGGGTGTGCCGCCCACGAATGCACCATCATAGTAGAAATCACCCTGGCCAAATGGGATGCAAGCTGCTGACTTGGGCCTCCTCTCGTAGGGGAAACTCGCACGGTCCTTGAAGTACCACCAGGCATGGAGCTGAGCCACCAACTCGCCCAGGACCTCCACGCCCACGTTGTTCTGGAAGATCTGGGTGACGGTCATGCTGAAAAGGAAGTCGACCTCATCCTGGATGTCCCAGATGATGTGCTTGGCCAAGCTCTTCATGCGCATGAGATCAACGTTGTCCTGCCAGCTGTCCTTGGTGTCGATGAACACTTTGAACTGTCGAAGGGGCTCCCACTTAATCTGGGGCAGCTTGATGAAAGAGTCCACCATAATGTAGAAGATCACTCGGTAGCCGTTCAGGAAGTACTTATTCGCAGAGTGCAAGAACAGCTCCAGGTACTGATCTGCAAGCCTGCGAAACACACAGCGCAGAGGAGGACGTTCGCCTCCCTAAACGTTTTCGGAAGGGCGTCACCAAACACTATCCATGTGGGAGGCATCAAGTCGACCCTGCAGAATTCCCAGGGAGGAGGGCAGGAGGTCGGGTCTGCATTTGAGCTGCAGTGGTTATGAAAGAGGGAGGTAGTGGGCTGGGGAGTCTGAGAAAAGCCTTTGAAGTTTTGGAACGACTGTTGGAAAAAAAGAGTGTGAGAGCTACCTGGATATTAGTGGAAAGACAGCCAAGTGGTATTAATGATCCAGCTAAGGGAGGAGGACTTCACAGGGGGCTCCCGCGGTAAAGAATCTGCCTGCAATGCGGAGACTCAGGTTCGATCCCTAGTCGGGAAGATTCCCCAGAGAAGGAAATGGCAACTCACTCCAGTATTCTTGTCTGGGAAATCCTATGGACAGAGGAGCCGGGCAGGCTACAGTCCACGGGGTTGCAAAGACTCAGGCCGGACTTGGCTACTGAACGAGAACAACAAGGAAGGAGAGAAAAACAATGTCCTGTTTTGCACAGGCCGTCCACAAACAGTGGCTGCAGAGGCCTACGAGTGGCTCTTTGGAGGCGGGAGGTGCATGGATAGTGGTGTGTGTTTTTCCGAAATAAAGTGTGGCACAGGCTTGGCGACCCCTACCTGCCAGTAACGAAGACGGCCAAGCCCGTTGTGAGATTCCGCTTTCTGTAGTGTTTTTCCAGTGCCTTTCTGCTGAAAGTGCCTTCCCAGACAACGGGAGCAAGCCAGCTCGTGGTCGTGATCACATCGGGGCGATTGCTGTTGAACAAAAGAGAAACTGGTGGAACGGGTCCCTTCACGATGACAGCAGCGGAGGCTGCACCGGTGATAATGGGCAAGGCTTATTGAGTCCCTTTCTGCGTGCCGGACACCGTGGCTCCTGTGGTCTGGGCCGTGAGCATGTTGTGGAAATAATTTTTTTCCATTTTTAAAGAGGCATAATGTAAACAAAAATTTAAATATCTGCCTTGTTTGACTTAATGTCTCTTTGGGGAATTTACCCCACAGATGAACTCACCAGACAATGTCAGACTGCATATTAATATATACAAAGTTAGTCACTGGAGCATTCCTGGCAAGATCCGCAGGCTAAACAATCTAAAACCAGGAGGGAATTGGCTAATGGATGATGACAGGCAATCAGGAAGCAAGATACCCCAGAATCACAACAGGGGACAGGACTCTTCCCGGAGAGCTGAGGCCAGAATCAGGAGAAGCCATTCATAGACTTTTCAATAAATCAGGAAGCTTCCAACAAGCGGAGCGGGTCAGCATGAACTCTAGCGACTGGGAGCCTCCCAGGATGGCTGTAATTTGGTGATTGGGAAAAAGAAAAAACCTAATTACTGCAGATTGAATTCCTGTGTGTCTTTGTGTGCACGTGTGCAAGTGTGTGTGCCTGTGCCGTGCATGTGTGCATGGGTGTGTGTGTGTGTGTGTGTTCACATGCAGACATTTTCATCTTTACCTGGGGTTGAACCAGTCTGAAAGCTGAAGTTCTTCTTGATTTTTCCTGGATGTGAAGGGAAAACCAAGTTATTACAAGTCAAGCATTCATTCAACAATTATCTGCGGAGCCCTTGAAGTGTGGCAGGTGCTGTTAGGCACTGGTCCAACAGCAGTGGACCCACAGCCCTGGCCCCACCCCCAACCCCACCAGGGCACCTGGGGCAGAGGGATGGCTCTAAAGAAGCTCCAGGGATCGGTGCCAAGGGGAGCCACAGAGCTTGGAGTGTAGTGCTGAATGCGGCACGTCCAGCCCCGATTCGGGACCAGGGACAGCCACCTGGGGAGGAGACATCTTCCTGGGTTTGGGAGGGAGAGAGATGTGCAGGGGAGGGCGGCCAGGGAGGAAGGCAGGGAGGAGCGTGTGGTTGGGGAAAGGACTGAGGAAAATCAGCAGCAGCTTAGAGCTGTGTCCAGACAAGAGGCAGCCCCTCCTCGGCTGTCTACTGGAGGCGCCTCCCACCGTCTCCAGGTCTGCTGCCTGGTGAAGCAAGTGGTGCGGGACCAGCCCCCGGCGTCCTGCCTCTTCCTGGATCAGCACCAGAGCCCTTGCACCTATACCCATGGTACACAGAAGCTAATGTAGTGGCAGAGGGCAGAAGAGAAAAAGTCGCTCAGTCGTGTCTGACTCTTGCGACCCCATGGACTATAGCAGGCAGGCTCCCCTATAGCAGCCAGCTCCATCACCAACACCAGGAGCTGGCTCAAACTAATGTCCATCGAATCGGTGATGCCATCCAATCATCTCATCCTCTATCGTCCCCTTCTCCCCGTGTCTTTAATCTTTCCCAGCATCTGGGTCTTTTCCAGTGAGTCAGCTCTTCGCATCAGGTGGCCAAAATATTGGAGCTTCAGCTTCAGCACCAGTCCTTCCAGCGAATATTCACGGTTGATTTCCTTTAGGACGGACTGGTTGGATCTCCTTGCAGTCCAAGGGGCTCTCAAGAGTCTCCTCCAGCACCGCAGTTAGAAGATATCAATTCTTTGATGCCAAGCCCTCTTTCAGGACTTCCCTGGTGGTTCAGACAGTAAAGCGTCTGCCTACAATGCAGGAGACCCAGGTTCAATCCCTGGGTCGGGAAGATCTCCTGGAGAAGGAAATGGCAACCTCCTATACCCATGGTACACAGAAGCTAATGTAGTGGCAGAGGGCAGAAGAGAAAAAGTCGCTCAGTCGTGTCTGACTCTTGCGACCCCATGGACTATAGCAGGCAGGCTCCCCTATAGCAGCCAGCTCCATCACCAACACCAGGAGCTGGCTCAAACTAATGTCCATCGAATCGGTGATGCCATCCAATCATCTCATCCTCTATCGTCCCCTTCTCCCCGTGTCTTTAATCTTTCCCAGCATCTGGGTCTTTTCCAGTGAGTCAGCTCTTCGCATCAGGTGGCCAAAATATTGGAGCTTCAGCTTCAGCACCAGTCCTTCCAGCGAATATTCACGGTTGATTTCCTTTAGGACGGACTGGTTGGATCTCCTTGCAGTCCAAGGGGCTCTCAAGAGTCTCCTCCAGCACCGCAGTTAGAAGATATCAATTCTTTGATGCCAAGCCCTCTTTCAGGACTTCCCTGGTGGTTCAGACAGTAAAGCGTCTGCCTACAATGCAGGAGACCCAGGTTCAATCCCTGGGTCGGGAAGATCTCCTGGAGAAGGAAATGGCAACCCACTCTAGTATTCTTGCCTGGAAAATCGCATGGGCGGAGGAGCCTGGTAGGCTACAGTCCATGGGGTCACAAAGAGTCGGACACGACTGAGCAACTTCACGTTCACGTTCACGAAGCCTTCTTTGGCTTCCCAGTTAGCACTAGTGGTAAACAACCCACCTGCCAATGCAAGAGACAGAAGAGATGCAGGTTTGATCCCTGGATGTGAAAGATCCCCTGAAGAGCACGGCACCCCACTCCAGTATTCTTGCCTGGAGAATCCCATGGACAGAGGAGCCTGGCGGGCTGGGCTACTGTCCACTGGGGTCACAAAGATTCAGACATGACTGAAATGACTGGGCACGCACAAGCCATCTTTACGGTCCAGCTCTCACATCTGTACATACACGGCACACACAAGCTAGCTGACACGTAGATGTACATGAGTTCAAAACATTTCGGAGCCAATAAGCAAAGAAATCAATAGCAGCTGATAGCAGTTACCTCCAAGAAGGTCCGTGTTTGGCTTCCTCTTTCTCCTGGTTCTTCCATCATAGGAACCTCCTGGCTCCTGCCCACTCTACCCTCTGGTCTATAGAATCTTCACACAGTGAAGATTCTTGCTGGCAGAGAAGCCTCTTCCCGAGGGGGCTCTGCCTGGCAACTGCAGGACCCCCATTCGTTGTGAGCTTAAGAGAAGCAGCACCTGTTTCTGTGTAACTATGTCCCACAAATCGTGGGGAATCACGACTAAAGACGGTTCACTATTAGAAATTTGAATGCAACTGAGCATTCTGTGTTTTTATTTGCTAAATTAGTCAGCCCTCTCAGTAAAGGATTGATCCTTCAGATCAATGGGAAAAATCATTTATGTTTTCAATTTGAACACAGACCTGTTGCAAAATTTAAATGACAAAACTATTTTAGAATTCAGATCCATTTATGTGCTCTCTCTTTTTAGCCGTGTGATGACCGAACACCTACTACACGTCAGGCATCATTTTACAGGTGTGGCAACGTGACAAAATCCACACTGTGGACAGGTGTGTGTTCCTTTCTGTAGACGAGGGCTCATCACTATGGCTCCAAAGGTGTGGTCTCAACACCCAGTCCTCTCCTGGAGGGAAATTGCCACCGAGAGACATACAAGGCGTGATACCAAAGCTGGGGTTAATTTTTCCTGCCTCGATTTGCATTATTATTTTTCTTTATTTCTCTTCCTTTTATTCATTTTTATGTTGGAATAGAGCTGATTAACAATGTTCTGTTAGTTTCAGCACACAGCAAAGTGATTCAACTAGACACACACTTGTTCTATTCTTTTTCAGATTCTTTTCCTTTGTGGATTATTGCAGACTATTGAGCAGAGTTCAGGCTGCTCTACAGTCGACCTTTGTTGGTGGCCTATTTTATCTGGGTACATGTCAGTTCCAGTCTCCCAGTGTGTCCCTCCTGCCCGACCCTTCCTCCCTGGTAACCATAAATTTGTTTTCTAAGTCTGTGAATCTGTTTCCATTTTGCAAGTAAGTTCATTTGTATTTTTTTTTAGAGTCACCATATAAGCGACATCACATGATATTCGCCATTCTATATCTGACTTTTTTTATTCAGCATGATAATCCCCAGTTCCATCCATGTTGCTGCAAATGGCATTGTTTTCTTTTTCACAGGTGAGTAATGTTCCTCTGGAGAAGGAAACGGCAACCCATTCCACTTTCCTGCCTGAAAAATCCTACGGACAGAGGAGCCTGGCAAGCTGCAGTCCAAAGTGTCACAGAGAGTCAGACAAGACTGAGAGGTAAGCACGCACGCAGTCTTCCTCTGTGAACATGCACCGTACCTTCTTTACCCATTCATATGTTGATGGACATTGAGTCCCTTCCTTTTAAAATGAACTTTATTTTCAGAGCAATTTCACGGCAGACGTTGTGAAGATGGTCCCTGGACGCCCCTGCACCCGGCCCCCACATCACCGACAGCTTGGATTTGTAGCGGGCGTCCGTGGCTGTTGGTGAAGCCGAGGGACCCCGTTATGAACTCAACTCCTCTCTTCCATCAGATTTCCTCAGCTTGTCCCCAAAGTCCTTCTTCTGTCACCAGGATCCTCTCCAAAACCCACCTGACGCACGTCTGCTTGGGGTCCCCTTGGCTGCGTTTCGCAGACCATATCTCGCCCTGCCCACCCAGTGGACCTTGACCGCCCAGCGGAGGCCGTGTCCCCAGGCTCCTCCGCTGTCAAGTGACTCTCGCTTCCTGTCAAGCGGCTTCCGAGGTGGCTCAGATGGTGAAGCGTCCGCCCGCAAGGTGGGAGACCCAGGTTCAGTCCCTGGGTTGGGAAGATCCTCTGGAAAAGGAAATGGCAACCCACTCCAGTACTCCTGCCTGGAAAATTCCATGGACGGAGGAGCCTGGTCCATGGGGTTGCAAAGAGTGGGACACGGCTGAGCGACTTCACTTAAAATCCACCCTGTACCCTTTTAGGGAATCGCTCTGGCAGCCCACGCATTCCACCTCCTGGAGGGCAATGTCTCCACCAATCACTCGGGATTCTCATGAAGGGGGTGCTGTCTCTTCTCTGTCATCCACGTACTTGTTGATTCAGCCCTTTATCTACCCACTCTATCCGTTGGAAGCTCTTTCACTGGCTCCCGTGTCCCTCTGCTCCAGGCTCGTCCTGTATACGTTCTGCCTCCCGTCCTGGAAACAGCTACGTCTCCGAGGAGGCCTGGCTCGGGATTTTGCTCTGTTTTGTAGAATAATATGGGAAACCAAGGGCTGGGGCTGGGGTGCTCGCTGCTCCTGCGGGCCTCTCGTCTCTAGGTCCTCTCAGCTGGGCAAGCATGGAAGGAATGTGTAGCTGTATAACCGGCACAGAGGCATGCATCTGGGAATGGTTCCCCAGGTAACTCTCCCCTGCTCCACAAAGCTACACGCGGGTGCAGACTGCTGTCTCCAGCTTTATCGCATCACCGCAGGGATCACCCAACTGTCCCCCGATTACCCACGCACCGTCACTCACAGTCCACCCACTCAGCTGTGAGTGGACCCACGCTGGCATCAGAGCTGCCGTCCTGCCCTCCTGTGAAGAAATGATGTTATCCACTAGAGACAGTCCCCTGCGTGGCCGTCTTCCGCTTATGTTTACAGACTCCAACGAGCTGAGCCGACTCGTTGGAAAAGATCCTGGTGCTGGGAAAGGTTGATGGCAGGAAGATAAGGGGGCAACCGAGGATAAGATGCTTGGATGGCATCATCAACTCGATGGACATGAAGTTAAGCAGATTCCAGGAGCTGGTGAAGGACAGGGAAGCCTGGCGTGCTGCAGTCCATGGGGTCACAAAGAATCAGACACGACTGAGCAGCTGAGCTTCCACAAACTCCAGACTCCCTTGGTTTCCAAGGTGACTTCTCTCAGCACCTCCCTCAGCCCTCAGGGAGCTTGCTTCTGGCACGGTTGAGACAGGTCGATGACTTTGGTCACATACAGCAATCCTTCCTGGGATCCCCTCCACTTCCTAGATGAGAGTTGAATTTGTCTAGGTTAAAGTTCACTCTTTGTGCTAGAAAATTCTACGGGTTTTGAAAAAGGTGTAGTGCCACAGGTCCACCATAAGCGGTTCCACTGCCCCCAAATCTTTAGAGCTTGTCCAGCCACTCCTCCCCAAACCCCCAAACCCCGATCCCTTTACTGTCTGTGCAGTTTCGCCTTTTCCAGAGTTTCATGTGGTTGGAATCATACAGTAGGTCGTCTTTTCAGATTGGCTTCTGGCTTCTTTCCTTACCAGTGTGTACTGACACTCCCTCTGTGTCTTTTCCTGGCTGGATAGCTTGTTCTTTTTATCGTTGAATCATCTTCGTTTATCTGGATGCACCACAGTTTATTTACCCATTCATCTACTGCAGCACATCTTGATCGCTTCCAGATTTTAGACATTGTGAATAAAGCTGCTATAAAACCTTATGTGGGCTGTTTGTGAACATACGCCTTCAAATTACTTGGATTAATGATACTTAAGAACACCAAAGCTGGATTACCGGAAAGACCGATTTAGCTTTGTAAGAAACCATCATGCTGTCTTCCAAGTGGCTGCACCATACGGCTGTGCTAATAGGTGTGTCGTGGGGTCTGGTTGTTGTCTTAATTTGCAATCGAAGGTGAAGGTTGTTCAGTTGTGTCCGATTCTGTGTGACCCCATAGACTAAACAGTCCATGGAATTCTCCAGGCCAGAATACTGGAGTGGGTAGCCATTCCCTTCTCCAGGGGATCTTCCCAACCCAGGGATCGAACTCAGGTCTCCCAACATTGCAGGCAGATTCTTTACCAGCTGAGCCACCAGGGAAGCCCAAGAATACTGAAGTGGGTAGCCTATCCCTTCTTCAGGGGATCTGCCCAACCCAGGAGTCGAACCAGGGTCTCCTGCATTGCAGGCGGCTTCTTCACCAGCTGAGCCACCAGGGAAGCCCAATTATCTATTGACAAATGATGTCCAGCATCTTTTTAGATGCCTCCTTGCTATCTTTATGTCTTTCTGGGTGAGATGTCTGTCCAGATTTTGCCCATTTAATAGTTTTTCTTTTCCTTGTTGACTTTTAAGAGTTCTTTGCATATTTTGGATACAAGCCTTTTTATCAGATCTGTGTTTTGCAAAGGTTTTTTTTTTTCAAGACATTGTCTCTCCTGATAAGACTGCTTTTCAAGTGGCATCTGGGAAGTCTGCACTGCTCATGAAGGAGCCCCCGAGACACGGGCACAAACGAAGGAGGAGTCTGCATTTTTCTCCACGAGAAACTGAGCTGGGCGCAGGTGTGTCCCTGGCTCACACAGGCCGCCAGGGCAGGTCACTGCTGTCTTGTTTATGTCAGAACAAGATGGAACTCTGGAACCATTTGTAGTTTGTCTGAAATAGCAACTCGGTGCTATGACTTCATTTTGGCTTTCCTTGGTGACCTTAATTATGTAAAATAGGCTATCCCAGAGACTTCCCTGGTGGTCCAGTGGCTAAGACTTGCGGTTCCAGTTCAGGGGGCCTGGGTTTGAACCCAGGTCAGGGAACTGGATCCCACGTGCCACAGCTAAGGGTTTGCATGTTGCAACTAAATATCCCGCGTGCCACAGTGAAGAGCGAAGACCCTGAGCGCTGCAACTAAGACCTGGCGGGACCAAATAAATCGTCTCTAAAGTTACCCCGACACTCTGTTCTGTTTGCTCTGCCTTCTCCCGCCGGGACCTTCTCCCCCTGTTACCGTAGCTCCTCGAGCACCTAGGACAGAGCCTGGGGCCCAGACAGGGCTTGATCACTACGTGTTGGATGTTTAAAAGTGAAAGAATGAAGGTATACTTGCTTGGTCCTGCAGAGAAGGGAGGTAACATCTGATTCATTTCAAAAGTGTTAATTAACACCTTTGGACAAAACTCAGGAGGTTTCGAGCAGCTCTGCCAAGCACTGCAGGCATCGATTCAGTGAGATTTCCTATTTACCTGGAATAATGATCAAACAACAGGAGCAGTGAAAGACCCAGGATCAACAGCAGCAGTTTCCTTTTACAGTTCATTATCTCCTAGAGGAGGAGGAGAGAGAAGTCAGTTGTAAACAGAGTTGAAACCTCCTGCCGCCTCCTAATGACAGACTCGCGGACTCATTCAGACACACTGGGGCGCCAACCCAGGCGTCTGGTCCCAGGATGCTCAGCCCTGGGGAGAGGGCGGGGAGACGGGGACACCTCTGCTCCACTAGGGTCTCCTGGGGGTGCTGGCCACTGTTTGGGGACTGAGTGCCGTCTTGGGTGCCCCGGGCCTTAATGTCCTCCTTGGCTTCCCAGAAGACATGTGACAGACTCTCCACTCGAGGACAGTGATGGTAAAACGAGGCTGTGACGAGGATGCATTCCACCCCCAAAGTCGACATTTTCTTCTTTCTCCCCCAGCGATAGTAAGATAGTAAGATAGTAAGATGCAGCATTTGCCCTGAGACTGAGAATTCGTGAGCCTTCTCCAGGCAGACGCTGGGACGGGGATTACAACCTGAACGAAGGCGTCAGGTGCTAACATGGAGACTTTGGCTCTGGCCAGCGCTGGGGCTTATGTCCCTTGTTCTGCGCGGGGTCGCTGTGCGTGTGTCTGCAGGGCTATGGGCTGTGCACTGGGCACAGTGGAGACGCTGGTACTTCACTGTCAGCACCTTGCCGGCCAGCACGCGGCCTGAGCTTGCACGGACCAGGAGAGTAGCCGCGTATGGCCGTCAAGCACGTGAAATGTGGCTGGTCTGAGCTGGGATGTGCTGCAAGTGCCCGAAACAGACTGGGCCTTAAAGACAAAGGAAAGAACTGTGTCTCATCAGTAGATTTATGGCGATTACACGGATCGCTGAGCTAAGCACAAATGTCAGACGAAACGTACCCTACCTATTTCTTTTCATCTCCTACTTTGAAAGCCAGCAAAGGCGGGTCACGTCGTACTCCAGCTGGACACCGGCCAGGCTTCCACTGCCCTACAAGGGGACACTGCGTCCCCCACCCCCACCCCCGTGAACCCAAGCGTATTAGCAATGCAGGCATCATGGGGGTGGGGGGAGCCTCCAACAGAGTGTCTCAGCAACACTCCCGAGGCAGGTGCCAAGCCAGCTCACCGGCCTGGATGCTTCTCAAGCGTCTCTCTTTGGGCCTCTCTTTGTAGAGTCCCAGGCCAGACACCCAGGTGGGCTCGCGTGGCGGTGAGCCTTCTGTGGGTGGTGATGTCAGCACCCCCTTTGATGATGTAGGCCCCAGAAAGTTGGGGTCACAATGATGCTTCTGCCGCCAGGGGCTCCTCATGGTTGCCAGACAACAGGACTTTGTCCTGCTTGAAAAACTAAAGGGTATTTTTTTTTTTAATTTAGTTGCGTCGGGTCTTACTTGCGGCATGCTAGATCGTTGCACCGTGCGGAATCTTTCTCTGCCGTGCACGGACTCCTTAGCCGTGTCACACGGGCCCAGGGGCTGCAGCGCGCCAGCTCAGCTGCTCCAGGGCAGGTGGGATCTTAGCTCCCCAGCCAGGGATCAAACCCACGTCCCCTGCCCCGCAAGGCAGGTTCTGAATGTGGGATCTTCAGGGGAATTTCTTATTCTAAATTCTCTTTTGCATCTCACTTCCTCTGCCATCCCTCCCTCCTCCCTAGAGGCTGACCTTACAGGGAGGAGTTTTAAATAGTTTGTGCATGGCTGTGAGGCTGTGACGGAGAAGGGTGGCCCTCTCCTCCGCCATCTCCAGGCCGTGGACTCCCCGAGGAGAGCAAACTCCTGCTTTTCAGCATCTTTTTAAAATACATCTTTCTGGTGATAGAAATAGCATGGTTCAAGTCATAAGGTCTGTCAGATGCGTTAAAGCGTCTGGGCTGTGGGATGGGGCGTGCGCACATACGTGAGTGTGCATGGGTATGCTTTGACACGTGTGTGTTTGCGTGTACATACTTGCTTGTCCATGTCTGTCATCATTCCTGGAGCCGAACACCCACGGCTGTGTCACGGTGGGAAGGTGACCCCGGCAGGCACGGGGGTGAGGGTGGTGGGGACAGGCTGTGGACGCTCCTCTCCCAGGCTCAAGAATCCAGTCCCTTCCAGCAGCCGTGGAGGACCCTTCAAGCAGAGGTCACCCTAGACAGAGTCCCGGGGCCCCAGCGCCAAAGCACCGAGCCCCCTGCTTGTCCCGTGGGCTGGCAGACGCCCTGACCCCGGGAGGCACGTCAGAGCTGTGCTGTGGGCACAGCCACCCTCCGTGACAGAGCCCGTGACCTTCCAACCAGATCCCGGGGGCTGTCGGTGTGCAGAGAGCGCCTCTGAGAAAAAGTGCCCCCGGCCTGGCCTCCAGGAATCTGGCCCGTGGACTAGAGGCACCTCCTGAGACTGGGAGCCTCACTCTAATCTGGACATAGTAGGTGCTCAATTAAAAAATTCTATCAACACATAAACTGTGTCTGTTCTCTAAAATAGAACTTAGCATCTGATGCCCCAGTCAGTCCAGCTCAGCCTGCACCCTGACCACCAGCCCGCCTTGTGCCCGGATGCACCAGGGGAGTGAGGACCTGTCCATCGAAGCTTAGGACCCTGACCTGCACGTGTGGCTGCCAGGACCGCTCAGTGCTCTGAAATCAGAGCACCCGGGCCAGGCTGGGCTGGAAGGGACGCCGTCCTCTGCTGCTCCCATCCAAAGGCTCGGATAAGCCCCGGTGCCACCCGCCTCTGTGGCCGGTGGGGCTTCAGGCCAAGACACCAGCCTGTCCCCACTTTCCTTTGCAACTTCAGACCCAGCCAGACCCCAATCTGGGCGGCAGCCAGAGCCAGCCGTCGCCTGCGGAGGACGGGGGTGGCCGCAGCGGCGTTTGGCCGAGTTCCCAGGAAGCAGAGGCCTGGGCAGAGGACGCAGAAGAGCTGGGCCGGAAGCCACGGCTCAGGCGGGGGATAAAGGCTGGGGCAGCAGGCAGGCTGGGTGCCCACCCGCCGGAGGGCATGGCGCTGCTTCTGCTGAGCCTGGGGCTGGGCCTGGTCTGCGCCCAGGACTTCAACCCCCGGCGCGTCGTGCGGAGGAACTATGATATTTCCAAGGTGGGGCTGCGGTTCGGGCCCTCCCCGGGGGTCTGGATGCTGGGTGGGAGCCGCATGCCCAGGGCCTGGCCCCGGGAGGGAGCAGGCACCAAGAAGTGAGGACGTCTGCACCCACCGCGGCCTCTGCCCTCAGGTCTCTGGGACCTGGTACTCCATCTCCATGGCTGCAGACAACAGGAAGCGGATAGAGGAAGATGGAGACCTGAGGATCTTCATACAGGGCATTCAAGTCGCAGAGGACGGTGGTCTCAAGCTCAGTTTCCGCTTCATGTGAGTGTTGTCCCCATCCTCC
>SJYC01110531.1:0-12895 GCA_006408675.1 Madoqua kirkii
CCAGGGTGCCAAGACCACTCAATAGGGAAAGAATAGTCATTTCAACAGTGTTGGGAAAACTGGATCTCCACACGCAAAAGGATAAAGGTAGACCCTTACCTTACATGCATACAAAAGGTACCTCGAAATGGCTCAAATGTAAGAGCTAAACTGTAAAGCTCTTACCATCTCAGCCCCTTTTAACTGGACGGCTCCGTGGCATGAAGCACTTTCATGCTGCTGTGCGCTGTGTGCTAAACGTACGGGAGAGCTTCCTAACGTTGGGTCATGCCAAGACTTCTTAATATGAAACCAAAAGCACAGATAACAGAAAAAAAAGAACTGAACTATGTTAAAAACGTAACACAGAATGGGAGACAATTTTCTCCAATTCTGTATCTGATAAGAGACTAATATCCAGAATACATAAAGGTCTTTTACAACTCAGTAACAGCAACAGCAACATTTAAAAATGGGCAAAGGACTTGAATAGACATTTTCTCCAAGAAGACATACAAATGGCCAATAAGTACTTAAAAAGAAAAGGGTCAAGATCAATAATTCTTATGGAAATTGAAATCAAAACTACAATGTGCTATCACTTCATACCCATGGGGGGGGCTGTCATAAAAACAAACGAAAGAGGCGTTGATGGCAACGTGGGGAGAACGAGAACCTTCACTGGGAGCGAAAAATAGCGCAGCCACTGCGGGACGCAGGATGGCAGTTTCACAAAGAAACACAAGGGTTTTTAAGATGTGTATAAGAGACAGGGGTGTGGAGGAGTCGGCCCCATCCCTCCCTCTGCAGGGGAGCACAGCCTGCTGCCCTGGAAACCTCGCGGATGGGGGCCAGGGCTGCGTGGAGGACCAGGAAACCCACCCCGCCCAGCACCACTGTCTGTTCAGTCGCTGAGTCAGCTGCCCTGGGAACGGGCCCCAGGTGGAGGGAATAGAGAGCTCTGATCCCTTCCTAAGGAGCCAAATGCAGGACAAGGAGACTCCCTCTGGATGGCCTGGAGCCTGGGGCAGCCCACACTCTCACGAGCCCGGCCTCTGGCTCCCTATCTGGAACCCCACTCCAGCCTGCTGGGCCACGGCAGGGGACACGCAGGAAGCTGCCCACGCGGCTGGGGCCTGCTGGTGTGGAAAGCTGGTGTCTAGGGAGAAGTGGGGCAGCCCAGAGGGACGCTTGGGTCGGGCTCATGACTCTGGACCACAGGGGAGCAGCATCTGCTCCAGAAGGAGGCTCAGAGGGGAGCTGAGCCCAGAGCAGGGTGTCCCCAAGCTGCTGGCTCTCCGAGCCAGGCTCTGGAGCTCTGTGTGGGACTGGGGCTGCCCACTGCCCAACGCAAACCCAGAGACCCCCAGGTGGAAGGAAACAGGTGCAGCGGGCAGTGAAGTTGGAGCCCACAGTCCACGGTCAGAGCACAGGGGTGAATATCTGGAGGAAACTCTAACTTGAAAAGATACATGCATCCCAGCGTTCACTGCCTCACTCTTTATAGGAGCCAATGCACGGAGGCGACCTGAATGTCCACCTGCGGGCGGATGGATAAACAAGACGCTCACACATGCAAGGGGATACTTCTCTAGCCATTAAATAGAATGACAGTGCCATTTGCAGCAAGACGGATGGACCTAGAGATTACCATACTAAGTGAAGTAAGAAAAAGATGAATATCATACGGTATCTCTTGTGGAATCTAAAAAAATAGATGAACTTATTTACAAAAGAAAAATAGACTCACAGACATAGAAAACAAACTTGTGGTTACTGAAGGGGAAAGTGGGGTACATAACTTAGCAGTTTGGGACTAAAATACACACACAACTATCCATGTTGCTGCTGAGTGGCTAAGCTGTGTCCAATTCTTTCACGGTCTGTAGTCCACCAGGCTCCTCTGTCCACGGGGAGTTCTGGGCAAGAACACTGGATTGTGTTGCCATTTCCGTCTCCAACAACTATATATAAAGAGACATGGGTTTGATCCCTGGGTTGGGAAGATCCCCTGGAGGAGGGCGTGGCAACCCACTCCAGCATTCTTACCTGGAGAATCCCATGGACAGAAGAGTCTGGTGGGCTACGGTCCATGGGGTCACAAAGAGTCGGACACAACTGACTTATATTGGCTGCATATGTAAGACAGATAATAACCAGGATCTACTGTACAGCAGAGGAAACTATCTTCAAAACCTTATAAAAACCTATAATGAAGAAAACTGAAAAAATATATATAACTGAATCATGTTGCTGCCCACTTGAAACACTGTAAATACACTATACTGCAATTTTTAAAAAACTAAGTTAATTGAAGATGGTTCAGTTCAGTCGCTCAGTCATGTCCGACTCTTTGCGACCCCATGGACTGCAGCACACCAGGCTTCCCTGTCCATCACCATCTCCCAGAGATTGCTCAAACTCATGTGCATTGAATTGGTGATGCCATCCAGCCATCTCATCCTCTGTCATCCCCTTGAACAGTATGAAGAGGCTTGAGGACAGTTAGTAGAAAAGACACCCGGTTGCCCCAGAGCGCCAGTGGGGTCTTAAACAGAAATGTTCTTCCCGGCATCTACGTTCATTCTACCTGTTATGATGTGAAAGATTTTGTTTTCAGGAGAAAAGGACAATGGTAGCCCTGACAACCCCCCATCCTGCCCTACGTGGGCTCCCTGAAGGTGCCCATCGCCAAGGCAGCTGGGCCAGAGCCAAGCACCCAGAGCGTTGGAGGGGACACCAGCGGCAGTTTTGGAGGCTGGGTCTGGCGGGGGCAGAGGGCATTGACATCCTGAGCTTCCTGGACTTGTGAGCAGGGGTCCCTGGGACCCACGCCCACTGAGCCGAGTGAATCACTCCTGGACGGGACTCTGCCAGTCCAGTGCGGGTGTGGGCAGACTCCAGGGTGGAGGCAGCCCCAGGGCCCAGTGGAGCGCAGCAAGTCAGACCACAGGACTGGCCGGGGGAGGACAGGAAGGACGGACGGCTGAGCCCTCCCACCCAGCCTGGCAAGAGGCACCCAGGCATGCAGCTCTTTCATCCCTGATCCCCCACGCCTTTCCTCTCCAGAAGGAAGCAGCCTTCTCTCTTGCCTCAGGCGGCAGGGGGCAGGAGGAAGGACCCTCCAATGGGCTTTGTCCAGACTCGGATCCACCCGACAGGGCCTCTGGCTGAGCAGGAGCAGGGTGTGGAGGGCCGGGCCCCCAAGTGGTCAGGTCTGCGGGTACGGAAGGTGCCGCAAAGCCCCGAGGCAGGGGATAGAGGCCAGCAGCCCCGGGCCACACCTGAGCTCTGGACACTGCCCTGCAGACACGGCTGCTGGAAAGAGGGCTGATTGGAAAGGCCTAGGTTCGATCCCTGGTCAGGAATCTAGACGTCCCATGCCACAACAAAGAGTTCACACACTCAGAACTAAAGATTCCACGTTCTGCAACTAAGATCCAGCACAGCCAAACAGAGAAATCGTTTTTTCAAAAAATGAGGAGCATGTCAGCAGCCACAAGCAGGATCCAAAGGCCTGATGTGCACTGAACTGGAGCTTTGTGGAGAGAAGGGAGTGACACAGGGCAACACATACATACCCCAAAGAAACAACCAGAACACTTTAAGAACTAATGGAAAAGCAAAAACCCAAACTTGATGAAAGACAATGTTTGGATTCTAGACACTCGAGAAACTCCAAGCAACGCAAACCAATGTCAGGCCCACTGGAACTCAAAGGCAGCATCGCGCAGGAAACTCTGGCTCTGCTCTTCCTCCGAGACGACGGAGGATGAGAAACCGTCCCTGGGGAGTGCCGATAAGGTAAAGACCTCGAGCCAGAGTTCCAACCCAGGAAGCGTCCCCCAAGGAGCAGAGCCCCGCGATGGAGGCCGCCAGCTCTCGCCCGTCGCCCAGGGCTGCAAGCTGGAACCCGAGAGTGAGGCTCCAGAAGCCTCTCTGAAGGCCTCGCGACAAAGCCAACAGCGAAAACCAACCAACCCAGTTTAAACTCGGGCAGCAAGTGGGAACAGACATTTCACAACAGGAGGCAGACGAATGGCCAACGAGCCCGTGAGAAGGTGCCTGCCATCCAAGCCAAGGTGTCCTCCAACGTCACACCCACTAGAACACTAAAATTAAGGGCTGACTCACCCCGTCTCCGAAGGATGCAAAATGAGCATTCTGGAGTGTTGTCTTGGGGACACCAACTGGCGCATCCACTCTGGGAAAAGTTTTCGTAGCTTTTAATAGAGGCACACCTGCTCGGGATCCAGCAAGCCTACTCTTTAAATATTTAATTAACTGTCTAGTCATTCCTTTAGTATTGCTTGTTTAGCATGAAATACTAAATACTCAGTATTTTGTCCCCAGATAAAGGGAATTGTCAGTCACTAAAGGACTTCCAGATTGAGGACAGGAGGAGAAGACGGTGACAGAGGATGAGATGGCTGGATGGCATCACTGACTCAGTGGACATTAATTTGAGCAAACTGGGGAAGATGGTGAAAGACAGGGAAGCCTGGCATGCTGCGGCCCACGGGCTGCAAAGAGCTGGATGTGACGGCGCAACTGAACGGCAACAGAGGACTTCCACGGGCAAGAGTCAAGAGCCGTAAGGAAGGCAAACGTCCAAGGAACAGCACGGGAGCGCGGCTCAGCAGCGAGCAGCGCCGACCACAGCTCTGCGTGACGAAGAGTGACGCGGGTGCACCCACGAACGCTGCCACGCTGGGAAGGAAGACATAAGATTACCTGTCTGCAGATAACATAATCTTATATGCAGAAAAGCCTTAAAGATCCTACCAAAAAAATATGTGAGCGCTAAGAAAAGAATTCAGCAAACTTGTAGGACACAAGGTCAGCAGATACAAATCCACTGTGTTTCTGTATACTGACAATAAACAGAATTTGAAAAGGAAACTGTGAAGACAATTTCATTTACAATAGCATCAAGAACAACGGAATACTTAGAAATCAACTTAACCAAGGAGACAAAGTATAGGGCACTGAAACCCACTGCTGAAAGAAATTAAAGAGGCAAATAAATGGAAATACATTCTAGGTTTGGGGACTGGAAGACTTAACATTGTGAAGATGTCAGTACAACCCAAGCCACCAACAGTTCATTGCAACCCCTATCAAAATCCTAGTTCTTTTTCTCTTTTTCAGAAATAGAAAAACCCATTTAAAAACTCATATAGATCCCAAGAAATAGAAAAGCCCACTTAAAAATTCTTATGGGAACTCCAGGGATGCCAAGTAGCCAAAACAACCTTGGAAAGCAGGGCAAAGTAGAAGACTCACACTTCCTGATTTCAAAACCTGCTACAAAGTTAACAGTTATCAAAACAGTGTGGCACTGGCATAAAGACGGATCACAGAACAGTGCAATAGACAGAGGGGTAGAACTAAACCCACTTTTATGGGCAAATGAGTTTTGACCAGGGTGCCAAGACCACTCAATAGGGAAAGAATAGTCATTTCAACAGTGTTGGGAAAACTGGATCTCCACACGCAAAAGGATAAAGGTAGACCCTTACCTTACATGCATACAAAAGGTACCTCGAAATGGCTCAAATGTAAGAGCTAAACTGTAAAGCTCTTACCATCTCAGCCCCTTTTAACTGGACGGCTCCGTGGCATGAAGCACTTTCATGCTGCTGTGCGCTGTGTGCTAAACGTACGGGAGAGCTTCCTAACGTTGGGTCATGCCAAGACTTCTTAATATGAAACCAAAAGCACAGATAACAGAAAAAAAAGAACTGAACTATGTTAAAAACGTAACACAGAATGGGAGACAATTTTCTCCAATTCTGTATCTGATAAGAGACTAATATCCAGAATACATAAAGGTCTTTTACAACTCAGTAACAGCAACAGCAACATTTAAAAATGGGCAAAGGACTTGAATAGACATTTTCTCCAAGAAGACATACAAATGGCCAATAAGTACTTAAAAAGAAAAGGGTCAAGATCAATAATTCTTATGGAAATTGAAATCAAAACTACAATGTGCTATCACTTCATACCCATGGGGGGGGCTGTCATAAAAACAAACGAAAGAGGCGTTGATGGCAACGTGGGGAGAACGAGAACCTTCACTGGGAGCGAAAAATAAATACATTCTAGGTTTGGGGACTGGAAGACTTAACATTGTGAAGATGTCAGTACAACCCAAGCCACCAACAGTTCATTGCAACCCCTATCAAAATCCTAGTTTCTTTTTCTCTTTTTCAGAAATAGAAAAACCCATTTAAAAACTCATATAGATCCCAAGAAATAGAAAAGCCCACTTAAAAATTCTTATGGGAACTCCAGGGATGCCAAGTAGCCAAAACAACCTTGGAAAGCAGGGCAAAGTAGAAGACTCACACTTCCTGATTTCAAAACCTGCTACAAAGTTAACAGTTATCAAAACAGTGTGGCACTGGCATAAAGACGGATCACAGAACAGTGCAATAGACAGAGGGGTAGAACTAAACCCACTTTTATGGGCAAATGAGTTTTGACCAGGGTGCCAAGACCACTCAATAGGGAAAGAATAGTCATTTCAACAGTGTTGGGAAAACTGGATCTCCACACGCAAAAGGATAAAGGTAGACCCTTACCTTACATGCATACAAAAGGTACCTCGAAATGGCTCAAATGTAAGAGCTAAACTGTAAAGCTCTTACCATCTCAGCCCCTTTTAACTGGACGGCTCCGTGGCATGAAGCACTTTCATGCTGCTGTGCGCTGTGTGCTAAACGTACGGGAGAGCTTCCTAACGTTGGGTCATGCCAAGACTTCTTAATATGAAACCAAAAGCACAGATAACAGAAAAAAAAGAACTGAACTATGTTAAAAACGTAACACAGAATGGGAGACAATTTTCTCCAATTCTGTATCTGATAAGAGACTAATATCCAGAATACATAAAGGTCTTTTACAACTCAGTAACAGCAACAGCAACATTTAAAAATGGGCAAAGGACTTGAATAGACATTTTCTCCAAGAAGACATACAAATGGCCAATAAGTACTTAAAAAGAAAAGGGTCAAGATCAATAATTCTTATGGAAATTGAAATCAAAACTACAATGTGCTATCACTTCATACCCATGGGGGGGGCTGTCATAAAAACAAACGAAAGAGGCGTTGATGGCAACGTGGGGAGAACGAGAACCTTCACTGGGAGCGAAAAATAGCGCAGCCACTGCGGGACGCAGGATGGCAGTTTCACAAAGAAACACAAGGGTTTTTACTTGATCCGCTACTACATACCTGAGCGCACACCCAGAATAATGGGAAGCAGGGACCCAAAGATATCCGCACACCCAGGCTCACAGCAGCGCTATTCATGCCAACCAAAAGGCTGAAACCACCCAGGTGTCCACAGACAGACAAACAGGTGAGCCAGTGTCGCACACACCACCATCTGTTCATGAATATTCACAGTAGAATACCACTCAGACATAAAAACTGAGAAGTTCTGACACAGGCTTCGTCACCATCTGAGCCACTAGTGCCTGTAAGAGGACCCTCAGTTCAGTTCAATTGCTCAGTCATGTCTGACTCTTTGCAACCCCACAGACTGCAGCACACCAGGCTTCCCTGTTCATCACCAGCTCCCGGAGTTCACCCAAACTCATGTCCGTCGAGTTGGTAATGATACCCAACCATCCCATCCTCTGTCATTCTCCTCTCCTCCTGCCTTTAATCTCTCCCAGCATCAGGGTCTTGTCAAATGAGTGTCAGGTGGCCAAAGTATTGGAGTTTCAGCTTCAGCATCAGTGCTTCCAGTGAACATTCAGGACTGATTCCCTTTAGGATGGACTGGCTGGAATTCCTTGCAGTCCAAGAGGCCCCTAGAGGAGTCAAATCCATAGAGAGAGTGCAAATGGCGGGGCCCTGTGGCTGGGGGAAGAGAGAAGAGACAGTTTTTTGTGGGGACAGAGGGTCAGTCCGAGGAGATAAAGTTCTGGGAAAATAAGAAAGTTCTGGAGATGGATGTGGTGATGGTTACACAATGATGTGAGTGTGCCTGATACCCTAGAACTGCAACCTTCATTGTAAAGCAATTATCCTCCAATTTAAAAATACACAGACATTTAAAAAGTGGTTGAGACCGTAAACTGTTAGGTATGTCGTATCATAATGAAAATTAAAAGTAATGCAGATGAATCTCACATATTCCACACAGAATAACTAGACACAAAGAGATATGCCCTGTGATACTGCTTTTGTGAATTTCAAAGACATCTAAAATGAAAATGGAAGTATGAGAGCCATTCCAACAGCCACGCCGGAGGCCCCGGGGAGCTGCATGCACCTTGGCGGCAGGCGTCTCTATGCAAAAGGCAGGTCTTCACCTCCTGGTCTAAGGTCCACTGGGTCAGCGGCTCGGCCACCTGCACGCTTGCCACACTCACACACATACCACTGGAGGACACAGCGAGGTCCGAGGCAACCAAAGGCTTCTTTCTGGGAGGACATGAGCAACGCAGGTGGATCAGCCCCTCCGGAAACAACCCACTAGGGGGAAACTGCCTGCAGACACAAGACCAGCCTCATGCACAGGCCGGGGCAAGCGGGCAGCCTGGGGCCAGCGCGCAGGGCTGGATGAGACGCGTGTGGGACAACCTGCAAGGTGGAGGGCTGAGGGAGCCCCAGGTTTGGACCTCAGGAATGCTGGGCTGGGGGGTCTGCCGGGTCACTTGTATGAACACACATGAAAGGCCCGCGGCCAGCCCCCGAACAGGCTGCTCTCCTCTGACTACCTGCCCGGGGGCGGCCCCCGTGCTGCTGCGGAGCTGGCTGTGGTGTTAAACAGCTACCCACAGGCGGCATTTTCAGGTCTGCCCTGCCTTCCGTGGTCTCTGTGGCGGCTGAGCAAGTTGGGCTCTCTTACATGAATGCCCGCACGTGGCTGAGGTCACCTAGGCCATGGGACAAAGAGGAAACTGTCTGCCACGTGGGCAAGGACACGGGGGTGCAGAGGGCCTCAAACAGGTCTGTTTCAGGAGGCGGCCTCTACAAGAGCTTTTGTTCCTGCGGAAAATTCACAGCTCGGGAAGCTGTTGTGACCGTGCCAAGGGGCCTGCCTGGGGCCCTGGGCAACATGAGTGTTGCGGAGCTCCTGGCTAAGGAGGGACCCCTTCTGGGGGTGGGGTGCTCTCACCATGGGGTCCCCATGAAAGAGGCCACTGAGCACAGACCTGGGCGATTGGGTGTAAAACCCCAGGTGCCAAAGTCAGCTGAGCCCCCAGTTTGATGATGTGACGCAGAGCGGTCAGGAGCTGATGTCTGGAAGCATGGTGGCCTCGTCAGGAGACCTGCCTGACCTGGAAACACAGGGGCGGCCAGCTGAGCCCCGGCCATCTGTGGAGAGCGCCCTGGGGCCTGGGAAGGACAGGGAGGGCAGCACTGGAGGAGGGGACCGCGACTGGGACCCGATCCACCACCAGCACTCCGGGTGCGACCTCGCGTGACCTGCCAAGCCTCGTCCCACATCTGGGAAAAAAGGCAGGGATGCGGTGAGCCCAGCACGTGGCACTCTGGCCCCTCCGCGGCCCCTCCGGTGCCGGTGTGCTGGCTCGGGCCCCCTCATGGTACCGCACTCCGCAGGCCCGAGCAGGCTCAGCCCCGATGCCCCACACATGGACCATGACTTGGGCTCCCAGGAGTCATCGACCACTCCCAGCCAACTTTACTTACACTTGGCTTAACAAATATACTTACTATATATCAATGATGATGAGATGTAATCCGTCATCAGCGACCTCTCTAAGCCTCACTCACGCACACTGGTCTCCACCAGCCTTTGTCATTCAACCTGAGAGCGCCCCAACAGGAGCTGCTGGGCTCCCCATGTTCGCTGGAGTGTGAGTTTGAGGGATCCCTCCTCACGGATCAATGTGTCCTTGCCAAGAGGAGGTCACAGCCTAGTGGTGGGCAAGGGACCCTGGGACCACAGCCCCCTCCCCAATAAGCGGAGCCTTCCGGCCCCTGGAGGGCAGCAGAACCCGCCCCCTCCTAGCTCTGCGAGGAGGCTCCCAGCAGGCCATGCTCTGGGGCAGGACCCATGACCAGAGATGGCGTGAGTCCCAGGTGGCACTGGGGGCACCTTGACCACAACACCAGCGAGTACTGACCCATGGTGCCAAGTTCAAGGAGTGGGGTGGGCAGCACAGAGGGGCAGGCAAGGCAAGCCAGGCTCAGGGGAGGGTGGACCAAGGGTGCTGGCCGACGGCTGGTCAGCTCCAAGGCCAGCCAGCTGCCTGCCGCCGAGGCCTGGCTGCACTGGCCTGAGCTGAGGGGTGGGTGGGCCTGGGAGATGGCACAGCCCCAGGGTGCCAGGGTCCTGCTGGGCCCGGCAGAGGCTGCTGTGTCCTGGGGCCAGGCCAGCAGGACCCCCGGGGCAGCGGGAAGGAGACTGGATCACCTGGAGAGGTGGAGGGTTGTGCTGAGGCCTCCCCAACTGGCAGAACTGACCAGTAATCACTGGCTTGCTGGTTTTCTAAACTCACCTCCGGACACACAATGGCAGCCCACAAACATGCTATCAGCCTCGCTGATTTGGTTCAGTGAGGCCCAGAGGAGCAGAGGGGGCAGAAAGCAAGCCGTTTTGTGGAAGCCAGCTCCTCGGCTCCAGCAGTCTTGACCAGGCCAGCCAACGGCCTGGGTTCTCCCCACGGGGCAGGGGGGGTGGTGGTGGGCTTTCTCTCTCTCCACTCCCCCCAGGCAGCTGCAGCAAGGGAGGCCAGGTCCCAGCCACCAGCGGGGGGTGGGGGTAGCGGGTCGTCTAAAGCGTTCAACTCAGCAGCTTTGTGTGTGTGGCCCCAGGGCTGACAGGATGGGCGCGGGTCTGACAGCTGCCCTTCCTGCCACGCTCCTCCCATGACAGCCCAGGCACCGCTGTCAAACCCGACCCAGGACCATTCCCAGCACCGGGTCCAGCCCCCCTTGCCCCCCAGCTGTGGGATCGAGGCAGCACAGGCGGGCCCTGCCTACCACCTGGGTGGGGTCCTATTCCTCACCTTCTAAGCCTCCAAGGAGGACCTCTAAGGGTCACGGTGGGTCAACCTGTCCCCCTGGGGCTTCAGTCAGGCTTCTGAAAGAGCTGAGCCCCGCCCCATCCCCCCTCTCCCTCCTGGGGTGCTGGGTTAAGGCTGCCCAGGGCTCAGATGGGGTTCCTCCAGGTGGGCCCAGAACCCAGCGTCTCCAGAAAGGGACATGCAGGGGCCAGGGAGGAGTGAGCCCCTGACCAGCCTGGCTCAGCGACTGGCACCGCCTTCACGGTGGCCAGAAGGTAGCGGGACACGGACAGGGCCACCCTGCCATACCGGGATGAGGGGACACTCCTCCCAGAACCCCCTGCTTCCCAGATGCCGGGGTGGACGGGAACAGCTAGGAGTCCAGGTGTTAAAGCCAGGCAGCCTCTGGCCTGGGGCCCCAACAGGCCCTGTGGGAGTGCCAAGGACCCCCCAAGACAGAGGTCCGTCCTGCCCCGGCACCTGCTGGCCCAGAGACAGGCCTCCCCAGTGGGCGTCTCTGGAGCTCCTGGGACCAGCATCACAAGGGCGGGGAGTTCCACACCCACCTCTCGGGGAGCAGGCCCAGGACACAGAGCCCCTGCCCCTGCCCCCACCAGCCCCAGCACCATCATTCAGAGGTCGCACAGGCCAAGAACCTCACAGAAACAAAACCCAGGCCGGCACCTGCAATATGACCGGAACCGGTGCCATCTGCCCAGTGAATCGCGTTAATTGCACAAAAGCCACACAAGTTTTGCTTCCTCCAGGAAAATCGCTCTCCTCTTTAATACTCAACCTCCGTTCCCCACGGCCCCACCAGCCTTCGCTGGAATTAGACCACAGCTGCAGCCCAAACCCAGAATAAAACCCTGCTGGAGTGTGCAGCACGTGCTGCCGAAAGGTCCCGTTCCCCTGGTCTCAGCAGGCGAAGAAGTCGGGGAAGATGCTGTCCACCTCGTCCCGCAGGACCGGGCTGGGGCAGCTCCCATCCGAGCCCCACGGCTCCAGGGGCCCGTCTGGGGGCTCCTCCTGGGGGCCAGGCTCGGGGTCTCCCAGGAAGCCCGGCTCGAGCCTGTCCAGCGGGCTGTTCCTGGCGGCCACCCGAGGAGGGGTGCCGCTGCCTCTGCCTCTGCCCTCCAGGGACCCTGGAAGCAGATGGGACGCGTCAGCAGAGCAGATGAGGAACCCAGGACCCAGGGTGGGCAGGGTAGGGTCAGCTAGAGGAGATGACACCCCTCCCTCCAGCCCATCTGCCCCACCAAGAAGCCCCTGCTCATCTTCAGAAGGGCTCCCGACCAGGTGGATGGGCCCACTCCTGCCAGCCCCACTCGAGACCCCCGGGAGGGACAGAACCAGGGAGGTGCACCCCCTCCACACCAGATCTTGCACACGCTTGACTCACCCCGCACCCATGTGCTTCTACGGGCATGCGTTCGCAGGGGAAAGCTCCAAAGCCAACTCGTAGCCACCGACAGCCAGCACTCACACACTCTGCCCACCCGCAGACAAGCACGCACCTCACCTGCCATCCCCCCCAACCCAGTGGTCCCCAAAAACACAGGCAGAGAAGGGAAGGAGAACCCAGACGCAGACACTGGAACTTTGGTGTCACTCGGCAAGCTGGGGCCCATCTTCCCACAGTCCCAGCCACCTGACCCCAGCCCTGCCTGAGGACCAACCCAGGCCCCAGGTTGGGGGCAGTAGGGGAGGTGGCCCACTCACCCAGCCACCAGTCGGGACCAGGGGTCAGCAGAAAGGACGCGCCATCTGCCACATCACACCCCGACACAGACCTGGACGGGATGAGAAGGAAGCCCCACCCTGATCATCCCAGGTGGACTGTGGGCCTTGTGCTTCAAGAGGAGGGCGTGGGCCATGAAAGGCAGCTTACTGACGGGCTCCTCCCTCCAGCCGGACCCT
>SJYC01110532.1:0-18290 GCA_006408675.1 Madoqua kirkii
CCCTGCCCACACACCCACCCAGCCCGCTGCCAGCTCCTCTCCAGCCCCCCGAGAGCTCTCAGCCCACGCCCCAGCTGGTGGAACTCACAAAACACAAACTCATTTACCATCAGCCAAAACAGACGACAATTAGGGAGACAGGAGTGTTTCCCGACACACACACACACACACACACTCACTACAAAGCCACATGGCAGAGTCTGGCCATCCGGGCAGACAGCAAGGACGGGATGGGCAGAGACCTCCTGGGCAGCGGGTCCAGGCAGCTGGGGGCCAGGGTTGGGGAGGCTGGGAGGATGCCTAGGCAGCTTGTGCACACGTGGCTGGGCACCCACCTGGAGTCTGGCATCAGGGCTTTGTCGGCCCCCGTAGTGGGGGGGCCCGCCTGGCCCAGGCAGCTCCGGGGCTCCTCACTCGCCAGCGGGGAAGGGGACTGCTGCGAGCGGACCGGCCACAGAGGGGATGGCCTCAGGACCTCGGGGGGTCTCGGGCCCGGGGACTGGGGGACGAGGCTGGGCGACTCTACGAGGGAAGCAAGGAGTGGGTCAGGGAGAGTGACCACCTCCCCAAAGACCGCAGCCCCTGCCCACTGCATCCTGCACAGGGAACGCGTGAGACTCGGGAACAAGGCGCCAACAAGCAGCCAGGAGAAAGCAAGCGCCCAGAGCTGAAGCTCCCGACCCCTGGGGCCAGCGAGGCTGCCTGCAGGGTGTGGCCGCTCAGCCCCAGGCCACACAGGTGGGGCTCAAACCCCAGGACCCTCACGGCCCACCGCCGCCTCTATCTCCAGGACCCCTATCTACCCTGCTGTGTAACCCCTCCACCCCCACGCCCCGTGTGTGCAGCTCTCAACTTTCCCTGGAGGCCCAGCTCTGCTTGGAGAAGAAAACGGTAACCCACTCCAGTATTCTCATTTGGAGAACCCTACGGACAGAGGAGCCTGCAGGGCTAGAGTCCACAGCGTCGCGAGAGTTGGACATGACTCGGCGACTAAACCACCACCGGCTCTCCTGCCGGCCCTGACCACACAGGAGCCCCCCCGCCTGGGTGAGCATGCGCAGTATCGCCTCCTGCGGCACTCAGAGGGCGGGAGTCATGGTCCGGGCAGCCACCCACAGCCGGGCGTCATGGGCCTGCTGGGGATGGCACGAGGGGAGGACGGGGACCCACTCACGCGCACCAGGCAGGGCCGGCGGCCTGTCCAGCATGTCGGCCACTCCCGACAGGGCCTCACCCTCATCCACACCCGCGGCCTCACAGCTTGGGGGGTCCTGATGCCTGCACGGTGTGCAAAGACAAAAGGAGAGCCTCTGAGTGGTCCGCACGCACCTCCCCCACAGCCCCCGGCCCCACGGGAACACTGACATCACACTGGATGTTCCCACGCCGGCGTCCGGGGCGCCTGCTGGGGCCTGACTCGCCAGGGCCAGCTGCAGGACATCCGTCTGCCACGCGGGCCACGGCTCCTTGGAGGAAGCGAGAACCTGAAGCGGGGACAGACAGAAATGCAACCGAGCCCGTCAAGCGGAAACCCGCAGGAGAGGCAGGCTGTGGTCAGCCCCCGGCCACCCCTCCCGGGGCCGCAGAGACCCACCGTGAGCACAGACCCTGTGCTCCGGACTCAGAGGAGGGAGGCTGAAGCTGGTGCGTGGGGGGTGCTTTCACCCGTGCCAGCTTTGGCACCACGGGCAAAGGCAAGGGACCTAAGTGGAAACCGCAGCTCATCCCCCGGGTTCCCAGACAAGGTGTGATACGCAAATGGCGGTGTGTCTACTGGAAACAGCAGCCCTGGGCATGCGGGGCGGGGACACAGGGGAGCCAGGCCGCCCGGTGGTCGGAGCTGCCGAGGGGGCAGAGGGGGACTGGGAGTGGGGAGAGGCCCACGGCTCCTCCGCAGAGGGCCGGCCCAGCGGTCACTGACGACTCACGGCCTGCTGCTTCCAGCCGGGCACCAGGCTGCCCGCCAGCTGGAGGAACTGCACCGCCATCTCTAGGACCGAGGCCATGTCCTCCCGCCGGCCGTCAAACTGGGGCAGCAGACCCCGCAGGTGCTCACAGCTCAAGGAGATCCGCTTCCTGCTCGCAGAGAAGGGACCCGACTGCAGGGCCGTCTGGCTTGGCCAGGGGACAGGAGGGCAGCCCCAGGAAGCCCTGAGCCTTCAGGAGCCAAGTCAGAGCACTGCCCTGGCCTCGGGGCCCTGACCCCAGCTGCAGGCTTGGCAGGGCATCTGCCACGGGCCACCACCAAGCCTAGACCAGCACCACTGCCTGGAGCGGGACCCGTCCCAAATGTACCACCTCAAGTGGTCCTGGACTTCACCTCAAAGAAAGGGCTGCACTGGGAGCCCCTGGGAGCCCTCCCCCAGCACGAGGGCTGTATTTACCTTGAGAACTCGCTACAGCAGGCCCTGACCAAACAGCTGTTTGAAATGAGGCGGCGGGCGCAGGCCTGACCTCCTCGGACCCCCGCCCCCACCGCGTGGCCGCCACGCCGGCCCCCACCTGCGCTCCCTCTCGCTGAGCACGTTCCGTGGCAGGTGGGGGCCGGGACCCTCCGCCACTGCAGGCACCTTGGTCTGGCCCAAACCCTGGCCCGGGTGGTTCTCGCAGCAGAACTGGACGCTCGATGGGAAAGGGCCACTGCTGTGAGAAAAGGCACGAGCGCGGGGCTCTGTGACCCCAGAAAACGCCTAGAGCCCAGAGGTGGTGATGAACGTCTTGGAGGGAGTGGGTTCAGGACAGGGGCCTGGAACACGGCCCTGTGGGTCCTGCCTCTTGGCACCCCTCCCTCTTCCCCCACCAACCCTCAAGGACCCAGGGGTCAGGGTGGGCCTAAGTCTCAGTTTCATTTCAATTGGAAAAAAAGAGCCGGCCCGGACCACCACCTGCACCCCACCCCCCGAGCATCCCTGGGCAAGGGCGTCCCAGATGACCCCCTCCAGAAACCGCTCCCCAATTCTCACCTGCATCCCCGGGAAACTCGCGGAACCCCAGCGCGGGGCTCAGTACCAAACTGGGCAAAGCTTCCCAGGGAAGGAGCCCAGGTGGGTTCCTGGGCTGGCACGTGGGCCTGGTGGGCAGGGAGGACCGCCTCTGTGGCAGGAAGCGTTGGTCTTACCTGAGAGCAGAGGAGGGAACTACAGGGCCTGGGGGATGAGAGGAAGGTTTTAGGATCCTTGTTGGGCCCCTTGGGGGCAGGGATGAGAGGCTGGAGGAGCTACATGCAAGAGGAGACGCGAGGCTGGTCAGCAGAGATCCCGGGACTTCAGCTGGCTAAGGATGGGCAGAGAGCCTTCACCCGCCTCTGAGGGCCCGCAGGTCCAAGGTTCACAGGTGCTCCTACCCCGAATCTCTTCCTTGTCCAGGGGGTTCTGCCTAAGCCAGTGCCACCACCGACCTAGGAGCCAGGGGCATCCCCACACCTCCCATGCCTGCCTCTGATCCCACCCACTCTCTCTCTGCCCTCCCTAGCTTCCAGCCTACTGGAATGCTGGCTGGCCTTCCTGCCCCTTCCACCCAGGCCGTGGCCCACCCGCCTGCCCTCCACCTGCCCTCCGGCTTTCCTACCCTGACAGGGCCCTTGGCTCAGGCCTCGCTGCATGGAGCCGCTGTCTCTAGCAGGTTGGTGTGGGCGAACCACCCTTTGCCCGCTCCTGACACAGTTGTGTGAGTGGCTGGGTCTCCAGGCCTGTGCTGCTCTCTCTGGATCCCCGGGGGCCGGCCCAGTGCTGGGCGTGCAGCCCACCGAGTCCGGTGGAGGGATGATGGAAGAAGGGAGGCGGGGAGGGGAAGTGGAGACACCGCCTCTTTCAAGGAGGCGGACTTGTGGCGGGAGAAGAGGATGCTATCCCCACACCTCCCATGCCTGCCTCTGATCCCACCCACTCTCTCTCTGCCCTCCCTAGCTTCCAGCCTACTGGAATGCTGGCTGGCCTTCCTGCCCCTTCCACCCAGGCCGTGGCCCACCCGCCTGCCCTCCACCTGCCCTCCGGCTTTCCTACCCTGACAGGGCCCTTGGCTCAGGCCTCGCTGCATGGAGCCGCTGTCTCTAGCAGGTTGGTGTGGGCGAACCACCCTTTGCCCGCTCCTGACACAGTTGTGTGAGTGGCTGGGTCTCCAGGCCTGTGCTGCTCTCTCTGGATCCCCGGGGGCCGGCCCAGTGCTGGGCGTGCAGCCCACCGAGTCCGGTGGAGGGATGATGGAAGAAGGGAGGCGGGGAGGGGAAGTGGAGACACCGCCTCTTTCAAGGAGGCGGACTTGTGGCGGGAGAAGAGGATGCCAAGTCCTTATTTCAGTCAGGAGGATGTCAGAGCTCATGCTGAAGAGGGCTGCTGGGGGCGTGCGGGGCCCTTCCTGGAGGAGGCCACTGTCGGGAAGACCTCATCTCCCAGGAGGGGAGGCAGAAGGGAGCTGGGGCAGCTGTCCCTGTGGTGGGTGGGGTCCACCCCAGGTGGTCATCTTGGGACAGGGCCGGGGCCAGAGCAGAGCCTCTGTCCCAGGAAAGCAAGAAACCTGTCTACAACTAGGAGGGGCTGGGGCTGCAGGAGGGCACCCTCAGGCGGGGCTGTGGGCCGTGGGGCCACCTGGAGATGGCTGAGACGTGGCTTTGGGAGGTCCTGAGAGGTCCTGAGAGCTGATGGCTTGCGCCTGTCTTTCCAGCCCTGCTCAGCTCCACAGCCTGAAGGCAGCACAGAGGAGGGGCCGGCCAGCGCAGGCCAGGCCACAGGAGGACAGGCGGGGGCCGTGACCCAGGGCCTGCGGTGTCAAACCATGCAGGAGAGGAGGGGGTAGCCCCGAGGCCAGGGCCTGGGACAAAGGGGGCGCTGGGCAGGGGACCCAAGTCATAGTCGAGGGCTATGCTAAGAAGGTAGGTGGGCCTGATGTCCAGTCTTGGAGCAGGGAGACCTGGTGACACTCAGCCCACAGCCTGGCTTCTGGGAAAAACCCAAGAAAGGCTGGGGACGGTCAGCTCTGCTAGCACCTAGGGCCCAGCGTTTATGGGAGGTGCAAGGAGAAGCCAGGCTCAATGCCCTGGGAGGGTTCCCAGTGCCCAAGGGAGGGTGGTGCTGGAGTAGACCCCGCAGAGAATATTGGCTGCGAGTGTGCAGGGACCCCTGAGGGGGTTGCTGAGGCAAGTGGGCTCCGTGCTCCCGGCCGGGGAGGGATGGACGGGCCAGTGTTTGGGGCTTGGCTCCTCCATGGCAGAGCGAAGCCGTGTTTTGTTTTCCTTGATGTCAGGAATGTTACCAGACTTGTCTGTTTCCCATCACTGACAGAGCAGGCCAGTCACCTCGTTGACCAACCAGCAGGGCACCTCCAAGGGATCTGTAAGATGGACACACGCTGGCGGGAGTCCTGCTGGGGGGCGGGGGTGGGTGGGACCACCGGTGTAAGACTGCTGGGAAGCCGGCTGGGGGTGCACGCTGCCCTCCGGAGGACTTTGGGGCAACCCATGCCTTCACCAAGTGCCCCCTCCGGGAAAAGCATGGTGTTAAGCTTGCCATCTCCTGGGAGTAAACAGACATGGGGTCTCAGGAGCAACGCAAGCATCAGGACCACAAAGTACCCGCCACGCACCCTCCCAGTCAGTGGGCCCAGCCCTGCCCTGGCAGCCCCTGCCCTGACCGCCCCAGGGTTGGGGGTGGGTTGGTGCCTGGGGCCTTGAGAAGAGCTGCCCGGCTGACGCTCGCTTGGTGGCCCCGGCCCCATCTGGCGCCCCAGCCCCTCGCCCTCTTTGCAGAGGCTGCTCTCTTCCTCCTGTCTGTTTTTGCTTCTCCTGTCTCCTTCTATCTTCTTTCTGTCTTTGCCATGCTCCTGGCTCACTGAGGGTCGGGACAGACCAGGGACTCTACCTGTAGGACTCTGCATGGGGCTGGGGGAGAACCCTGAGGCAGGATGTCCGTGTTAGCCTGTGGCGGGTGTCACCAGTCAATCCTTCTGCTTCCTGAGCCTCTTCCCTTGGGTGGTGGAGCTGCAGCAGGGTGCGGCCCGTCCTCTCTGCCTGTTTGCAAGATGCTCAGGGTGGGGCTAGGCCTGGCCCCGGTGGGGGGGGCACTCACTCCCGCCTCCGGCCCGCTGACCTCCCTTCCCTCTCCAGGACCAGGGGCCTCCCAGGGGTGAGGTCGATGCAGATGGACACACGGGGTCTGTGTGCCGGTGCCCATAGGAGTGACCGGTGCCGTGCGGGGCGGGGCAGCGGGGGGCGAGTGGCGCAGGAGAGTTGGGGGCGGGTCAGATGCTGACCGGCCACCCCTCCCGCCCCAGAGACGGGCAGGGCCAGCAGCGCAGGCACCCTCACCTATGACGCGCGCAGAGGCCTCCAGCCCCCTGGGAGCGCCTCCCACCGTGGAACCCTGCCCCAGAGGGGTGGTGGTCTTTGGGGTTTCGGGGTCTTATTTTTGAGCATTTGAAGAGCCTGTGCCCCGGGTCTCAGGATTACGCGGGACCTGGGAGGCTGGTCTGCAGGTGGGACGCGGAGGGACCACCGCCCCGTCCCTCGCGCGGTTTCCAGCGCGGCCAGCAGGGGGCGCGCCCGCACCGGCGCCGAAACCATCCCAGGAACAGGATTTTTTTTTTTCCCACCCCCACCGAAATCAGAGAAATGTTTCAGGGCACAGCGCTGGGAGGGGGGTGGAGGGGAAGAAGTCTCTTGTCGCTCCTGGTGTGTCCCCTGCCTCTCAGTCGCAGCCGCCGCCAGCCCAATGCCGCTTCCCGACGGGGTGCGCAGTCCAGGGGATGTCTACAGAGCGGTGCAAGGCGGGGGCCACACCAACCGGACCTTCGTGTTCGACGACGGCCAGTGGGGGGGGGTGGGGTTCCCCTGCTTCCCAGGGGCAGCTCCTCCTAGGAAGAGCCCCATGTGGGGCGTGGGGTGTGGGGTGTAGGCGGGCTGTCAGACGAAGGGCAGGGGTGCTGGGTCTGGTCCCGTGGTGCCTGCCGGCCAGTCGCTTCTGTGTCCACGTCTGTGAGGAGAGGGCCGACCAGCAGGGCCTTCCTTCCAGGTGGCCAGGAGGTGACCTTCCCGGAATGTCCACGGTGCCACATGGGCCCTGGTGACCAGCACCAAGGGCACAGCGCAGGCAGGGGCCCCAGAAGGGCAGAGCAGTGACCATCCCAAGGGGGTTTGCCCAGGCCCCTGTCCTGGGACGTCTCCCCACCCCACCAGCCCCTGGACGGTCGGCACACACAGACACTCCTCACCCTCTGCCCAGAGCCAGACTCCAGGTCAGCCACAGCCACTGCCCGGTGCCAGCCTCCCCAGCTCAGCAGCACCCCAGCCTCGGGGTCCCACTCGGTCCGCCATTCTGAGGCCAGCAAAGGGGTGGACACCTGGTTCAAGGCCAAGTGCTGTGGCCATTTCCTGTGGGACTGGTTCCCCGCTTGTCAAGTAAGGAATGGAGCGGATGATCTTGAAGGGAGGGCCATGTGTGCTGAGTGACCAGGGTCAGGAGGGGAGGCTTCTGGCCACATGTCCAGGGTCAGGGTGGTCCCTTGGCAGAGACGGCACCAGCCTGGCACCTGTGGGGTCTTGGGGGCACAGCCTGGGGCAAGTGCTCTGAGGGCAGGCTGCCCAGTGGTGTCCATGGGAAGCAAAATTAACCCCATGAAGTAGGCACAGTCTGGACCTCCTCTGGGTTGCTCTGAGGGTCAACCAGGTAGCATCCATCAGGCGCAGAGTAGGTGACCCCAAGAGGGGGTCTTGTACCATCAGGGTCTCTCTGCTCGCAAGGGTATCACCCATCTTCCTCATGACCCATGTCCTGGTCCTCCCACTGTACTGGATGGCCTGCCCCAGACGGAGATGGGCGCTCTATCCTGAGGTCTAGGCTGAGTGGGCCCAACCCCCCGGATGCCTCCACCTCCCCCCGGACAGTGCCCTCCCCCTGGCTGGGGCTGCCTCTGTCCCTGCAGGATTCCCAGTGTGCTGCAGGTGTTTGGGGTGGCTGCCAGGGCCGAGGGCACGTCAGGCAGGCCAGGTGGGACCCCCCCCCAGGAAGGTCAGGAAGAGTGAGGGGGAAATCTGGCTGGGCTACGGTGGGGCCTGTGGCCAAGGCCAGCAGCTCAGGCAGATGGGCTTCAGGTCTGAGAGGAGGTGGGGGAGGGTGCAGGTGGGGAGTGGGGGCCATTCCACCCTCATCTGACCCCCAGCCCTGCCTGGTCCCCAGGCTGCCCCCAGGCTGTGAGGCCTGGTATAGCGGGGTCCCAGGAGGACTCCAGGCTGCAGGAGTCTTAGCCCTGGTGCCTCGTTCCCTGTCTGAACCCTGGGGTCTCCCCTCTGTGCCCAGGGGTCCCCTGCCCCAGCTATCCCCTGTGGTCACTGGGCACTGTCCTTTGGGCCCTGCTCTGTCCCCAGGTCCTAACATCTCTGCCCTGCAGGTAGGAGGGGGTGGCTGGGGCACTCTCACCTGTCCCAGAGCTGGCCGGTGCCCCCTCTTGCCAGCGGCCTTAGGGCACTGCTTGTGTCTAGGTGCCAGTCTATGTGTGTGCCACCCATGTCCTTATGCCCAGCTCTGCCCACCATCCATGTGGGTGTCCCAGCCTGTCTTGAGAGTCTGACTAACCCCAAGTTACCCTGGCACGGCAGGGGTCAAGCCTTGTTAGCACAACTTCCCCTCTGCTTGGAGGGTTTCCTGACTGAACTCCCCCTGCACCCCGCCCCGGGGCCAACGTGGGACCCTCTGGGCCCTGATGCAGAGGGCACGGATCCAGGGCTGGCATCCTGCCAGGGTCCATGTCTGGCTGGAGGTCCGGGCCAGCCCTCCAGGCCCATATTAGGGAGCCGTGCCTGCCGGGCAGCAGGAAGTGGCCAAGATTCTGTGGGAAAAGGTTCACAAGGCCTGAGATCCAACCCAACCCTGTCCAGCCAGAGAGCCGGCTTCCTGGTGTGGGGGCTGGAGGGAACTCGGGGGTCTGCCTTTGGCCACAGCTCGGGCGGGCAGAGGGAGTGAGAAGGGGTTGGGGGGCGGTACCTGCACAGGACTCTGCTTGTGTCCAGGCACAGGGTTGCGGGTGTCGTGTCCTCACGCCTGGCTCTGACCACTGTTCACTTGGGTGTCCTGGCCTGTCTGTGGGTATCCCAGCCTGTCTGAAAGTAGGTAGCCTTTCCCTTCTCCAGGGCATCTTCCCGACCCAGGAATTGAACCAGGGTCTCCTGCATTGCAGGCGGATTCTTTACCACCTGAGCTTCCAGGGAGGCCTGGCTGAGCGTCTGACTAACCCTGAGTTACTCTGCGTGCCAGGGTCCAGCCTTGTTGGCACAACTTCCCCTCTTCCTAGAAGGTCTCATGACTGAGCTGTGACCTCTCCTCTGAGGTTTCTCGTTCCATCTCCATGGCCGTGGGGCTTCGCCGGCCGTTCCTGGGTGCGTGGAGTCTCTGGGTGGAGCCTGCAGTGCGGCCCAGGAGCAGGGCCTGATGACATGGGTGTTTTTAAAGGAGTCGTGGGGTCTCTCCCAGGCTGTGTGCTGGGGTGGGCTCACACATTTACCAAAACCTCTTCCTCCTGTGGAGCCGGGGAATGGGCTGGTGTGGCCTGTACCAGCCGCCGGCAAGTTCAGACTTGAGATGGAAGGCCTGCTCCGGACTGCGGTGCCTGAAAAGGCCTGTCCCAGGAGGTCTGCTCTGTGCTTTGGACTTCCCACGGAGGGGCGTGTTCCCGGGTCCCTCCTGCAGTCTCTCTGGCTGTGGTCAGCTTGTCCTTCATGGGCAGTGAGGCCCGGAAGCCACCCTGTGGCACCAGCCTTGCGGGCCTGGATGCTGCCTGCACGTTGACAATGACGTGACCAGAAGCCCCGCTCCTGCCACCACCCTGGGACAGGGCCCGCCTGGGCCTTGAGCCGCCTTCACAGAGACCCGGATTCTGGGCCAGAGGCCGCTGCTGGACGCCTCTTGGCAGGTGTCTGATCTTGGGAAGAGCTCAGAGTCTCAAACCAAAGGAAGACACCCGGGTGTCAGGTGAACGCAGAATTTAACCCCATCTGGCAGACACGGGAGCCCCTAGGGTGTGGGGAGGGGGAGCCCTGAAATGTTGGCAGGTTGAAGGAAGGGGGCAAGGAAGCCAGCGGGGATCAGATTCTCAGGGACTCAGGGCTCTAAGGAGAGGGCCCTGTGGGTATGAGGTGTCCCTTGTGGGCAGGGTGTCCCATCTGGGCCCCGGCCCCCAGATGAGGCCCAGGCATCCCCGCAGGCCGTGCCAGCCGTGGGGCCTAGGGCTCCACAGGAACACACTGCTGCCTCCTGCAGCCATGGGAACAGGGAACAGGGCAGGCGGGCAGCTGTCCACCTCCAGGTGGACCCCGGCTGCTCAGCCCAGGCCTCTGTGGTCCCCCCAGCATCCACCCCCACCCGCAGCCACCCTGCATGCAGCCAGGGGCCGGGCAGCCAGGTGGTGAGTGCTGGCCCTGCGGCCTGGCTGTGTGCGCGCTGCCTGGCACCGAGGGGCCTGGACCCGCTGCGACCGCTCGGGGGACTGCGGCAGGGCCCTCCCCAGAGGCAGGCCCCAGTCCAGGCGGGCGGCCAAGCGGGCTGAGTGCTGCGGTCCCCGTGCTTTCTGCTTCCCCGTGTCCTGGGGGAGGGGGTGGCCCAAGGCTTGGGGAGGGGTGGGCCCGCCCGAGGCCCCACGTCCACAGGGACGCCAGTACCCTCCTCCTGTCCCCTGGGCTTGCTTGGCGCACTGGAGAAGCTGCTAGGAGGAGCCTCTTGGGCGGCTCCAGAGCTTCAACTCGGCTCAGCAATGCGTTCTGAGCTTTCAGCTTTGGATTCTGATGCCTCTCAGAGTGCAGCCACCGTCAGCGTTGACTCGAAGCCCCCTCCCCTCGTGAGAGGGTGGATATTTCCCGGAGGCCGCCCCCCTCCCCCCACAACCACACTACCTGCTGGGCAGCTTGAGCAGCTCTGGCTTTTTAATTACAGGACAGAGGAAGCACTTAGCTTTTCTGTCGTGGTCAGCGGAGAGTGGCGGCGCTCCCTGCTTCCCCGGGCACCGAGCCAGCGCCCCCACCCCCTGGTGGTGCTGCAGGGTCTGAGGACTCTCCTGGGTGCTGGGCAGTGTGAACGTGTGTGTACACACAGCTGTGTGTGTCCGTGTGGACGCGTGTGGGTCCACACGTGTGTGTGTGTGCACATGTGCACATTGTGTGTTCACCTGCACATCTGCGTGCACACACTGGCCCGTGCACACCCCTGCACAGGCACACATCTGCCACCCCCCTGTCGGTCATGTCTCTCCAGTGCTGAAGGGTGCACCTTAGAAGAAGGACCACATCCTTGAGCCAGTGGGGCATCTTTCAGCCACTGGGGATCGACTCGAGCATTCCAAGCCGTCTGGACTCCTGCCTAGAGGAGCCTGCGTGGGAAGGGCATTGTCCCAGGAGGTCGTACGCCCCTCCTCCCCAGAGACCCACCCCGGGCTGCGGCTCCAGCCCGGTGACGTGTTGGGGAGGCAGGTGGCCCCCAGCTCTTCTCATGTCCAATAACTTGAGTCCCACTCAGTATGTCTCCGGGTGCAGCACCAAGGATGAGGCGCAGGTCTGAATCCCCCCCAGCCCAAGCTCCCTGGATCTGTCCCCACGTGGTAAGGACGGCTTGCACACCTGGTGGATCGAGGCCTACAGAGAAAGCCTGTCTCCCTGGGGTTCTCTTGGAGTAGATTGTGCTCACAGGGTGGTATGTCCTCCGTCGCAAATGTCAGGGCTGCCCAAGGTGTCATCGTGAGGCAGGGTGGGGGCCCAGTGTCCCCGGTGTAGGTGAAGGGTCCTGGGCGGAGGCTTCGAGTTGGAGAGGCCCGCCGGCCCTGTTACGGTGCTTGCTGGTCTGTCTCCTGATGGCCAGGAAGGCAGGAAGCCCTGCACGGGTGTAGCGCTGGACTTCTGTGTCCTCTCCTGAGTGTCCACCTCTCTGTCCTTTGCCTCCTCTTGCCCGTCTGTCTTTCCTGGGTGACTCCAGGCATCCATGCGCTGACCTGATTTCTGTCGCTGCTCTTCCCTGTCATCGTTTCTTTAAATGGCAGTGTCTTGTTCCCACGTGGAAGCATTTGTGCGTCTCTTCTGCTAAACGATAGGCCTTCTCCACCGCAGACATCTCTGTTCTGTGTCCTCTTCCGGCCTCCTCGGTTTGGGGCTGAAAAGTGGGTTTTTTCTTTTGCCCCTGAGGGTCTCTGGGCTCCGGGGCTGGGCCCACCTGGATAGCTGAGTTCCTTCACCTCTCTGCGTCTCTGTTTTCCCCTCAGCAAAATGTGGGGACACCGACCCCACCACCCAGGATGCCGCGAGCATCCCACGAGTGGCCCTCGTTCCAACCCCAGCCCCAAGTTGCCGCTTCCCTCCCGAGACTGCCTGCCTCTCATCCTGAATTCCCTGGCTCTGAGTCCTCTGTCATGCCAAGCTCCAGCCGGTCCCTCTGCTGAGGCTATAAATTAGCCCTGACAGCTGGCAAGGCCCGCCCCTTCTCTGTTTTTCTCTCACACCGTCCTGGCCGGTCTCGCATGTTTAGTCTTCAGTGTAAATCTTGGAAATGGTTTGTCAGACTCGAAACGGCTATGTGCTGATTGTCTTTGCCCCCTCGTCTGGGGAAGGGACTGTCGAGGGCTGGGAGCGTGAGCTCCTCCCGCCGTTAGATGGTGCGGGAGCGGTCGGCGGCCTCCCCGAGCGACCCTGTGGGCCCAGGGAGAAGGGGGCAGGAGCTCCCTCTCGAGATGCTGTGGCCGCCTCGTTGCTCCTGCCCTCGCTTCATACATTCAGTGCTCTCTGGTTTGGCGGCCTCATTAGAAGCTCTCATTTGTTCTGATAAGTTTCAGTTGACTCATGGGGTTTTGAGGCAAATGGGGATGCTGCTGCTGACAACAGAAAGAGCTCCCGTCTTCCTCTTCTCCCATCTCCCTTCGTCTCAGTGGGCACCCAGGAGACCCTTGGGCCCATTGCCGCGGACAGACTTGTGTTCCCCCTGGAGCAGGAATGCCCCCTGGATTCCACTGTTGGTTTTGCTAATCAAATTAAGAACATTCCCCTCTATATCTAATTTTACTAATGGATTTGGGGTCATAACAGATCCTTAACAGATCTGTATCTGCTCACAAAATCGTACATATTTTCTCCTTTGATTCCTTGGCGTCGTGAAGTACATCACACTTGGGTAAATCCTCCTGGATGCTGGTGGTGTGGGCTTGTGATGTACTCCTGGATTCCGCTAACGGTTTACTTAGGATTTTTGCACTTAGAGCCTTCAGGGAGCTCTCCTCGTATGTATCAAGGCCCTGGTGTTGTCTGCACCTGACTTAGGTGATGGGATTAGGTCTGCTTAGGAAAATGAACAAAGTCACCTCTGTTTCTTTCTGTGCTTTGGCACGGTGTGACAGTGGCAAACTTAGGCAACCACCAGGGCCTGGTGCCTTTGGTGGGAGAAGGAGGTTTTTGACCACTTTACCCTCCTCAGTCGTGCTTAACTCCTTGACCACCTGGGCTGGGGGTGGGGGCAGAATTTGGGAGGGAGAGAAGTGGAAGTCCTGCCCCTCAGACAGATGCCCTTTGGCCACCTGTGGGTAGCGTGTGCGTGCCAAGCCACTTCAGTTGTGTCTGACTCTTTGTGACCCCATGGACTGTAGCCCTCCAGGCTCCTCTGTGCATGGGATTCTCCAGGCAAGAATACTGGAGTGGGTTGCCACGCCCTGCTCCAGGGGCTCTTCCCAGCCTGGGGATCACACCTGCGTCTCCTGTATCTCCTGCAGTGGCGGGCGGGTTCTTTTCCACTAGGGTCGCCTGGAAAGCGCTGGTGGTAAACAGTAGGGCTCTGCCTCAGGTGCTCCTGGCCTCCCGACCCCCGCCTCCTGGGCCTCTTCCTAGGCTGTGTGAGCGCAGATGTCCTCAGCTCCTATCAGAGAGACGGGACGTCCTGGCTGCAGGCGGGATTCTCAGGACTGCTTGCTAGGCAGTACAGTCACGGTCCCTGGCGCGCGGCTTGCGTGCAGCGCTGTGGCCCAGGCTGTCTGTCCCCTGCGGCCAGGGGGCCAGGGTGCCCGAGCTCATGTGCCCCAAACTGGGAGGTGGCTTCCTGCTGTGTATGTGCTGGAAGTGGGCTTCCTGTCGCCTTGGCCTCCCTGGTCAGCATCCCAAAGGGGCCTCCTGCTGAACTGGGGAGATGGGGACAGGGAGCTGGCCATCCCAGGAACCTGACGCTTGAGGTCAGGGCCTCTATCCACTGGAACTTGGCCAAACAACTGGCTCACCAGCCCCAGATTAAAACCTGACATGGATTACACACACTGACCACCTCAAACATGCTGTCTCATTCCATCTCAACCATTGCTTCATAACGGTAGAGGCCTCAAAATATTCATTTATGAAAGTAGAAACTGAGGCTCAGAGGGGTCAGGTGACTTCCCTGGGGCCACCCACTATGGACTAAAGGGGCAGGACTGAGCCCTGCCCAGTCATCAGGACCCTGGGCAGCTTCCTGGGCCTGGCAGGTTCATGTCGAGGGAACTTGCGAGTCCCCCAAAGGCCTTGTCTGGGAGGGGAGTGCTCTGTCCTGGCTCCGGGGGTTAGGGGGCAGTGAGTCCCGTGATGAAGTTCCAGGTCTTATCCTGAGGGCAGGTGAGGGCCAGGGAGGTGGATGCTTTCTTTAGGCCACGGAAGCCCTGCATTCTTCCGTGTGGCCATCAGACAGAAAAGACACTGGGCGTGGTCTGGGGATCCTGGACTTCCTCCCCAGGTCCTCCGCCCCTCGGTCACTCCGAGAGGAAGAGAGGAAGGGGACGACAAGGAGGCACAGGTGGCCTGCTGTCGCCCCACCTGGACCATCCCAGCTGTGGCGGTCTGTGGGTAGCGTGTGCGTGCCAAGCCACTTCAGTTGTGTCTGACTCTTTGTGACCCCATGGACTGTAGCCCTCCAGGCTCCTCTGTGCATGGGATTCTCCAGGCAAGAATACTGGAGTGGGTTGCCACGCCCTGCTCCAGGGGCTCTTCCCAGCCTGGGGATCACACCTGCGTCTCCTGTATCTCCTGCAGTGGCGGGCGGGTTCTTTTCCACTAGGGTCGCCTGGAAAGCGCTGGTGGTAAACAGTAGGGCTCTGCCTCAGGTGCTCCTGGCCTCCCGACCCCCGCCTCCTGGGCCTCTTCTAGGCTGTGTGAGCGCAGATGTCCTCAGCTCCTATCAGAGAGACAGGACGTCCTGGCTGCAGGCGGGATTCTCAGGACTGCTTGCTAGGCAGTACAGTCACGGTCCCTGGCGCGCGGCTTGCGTGCAGCGCTGTGGCCCAGGCTGTCTGTCCCCTGCGGCCAGGGGGCCAGGGTGCCCGAGCTCATGTGCCCCAAACTGGGAGGTGGCTTCCTGCTGTGTATGTGCTGGAAGTGGGCTTCCTGTCGCCTTGGCCTCCCTGGTCAGCATCCCAAAGGGGCCTCCTGCTGAACTGGGGAGATGGGGACAGGGAGCTGGCCATCCCAGGAACCTGACGCTTGAGGTCAGGGCCTCTATCCACTGGAACTTGGCCAAACAACTGGCTCACCAGCCCCAGATTAAAACCTGACATGGATTACACACACTGACCACCTCAAACATGCTGTCTCATTCCATCTCAACCATTGCTTCATAACGGTAGAGGCCTCAAAATATTCATTTATGAAAGTAGAAACTGAGGCTCAGAGGGGTCAGGTGACTTCCCTGGGGCCACCCACTATGGACTAAAGGGGCAGGACTGAGCCCTGCCCAGTCATCAGGACCCTGGGCAGCTTCCTGGGCCTGGCAGGTTCATGTCGAGGGAACTTGCGAGTCCCCCAAAGGCCTTGTCTGGGAGGGGAGTGCTCTGTCCTGGCTCCGGGGGTTAGGGGGCAGTGAGTCCCGTGATGAAGTTCCAGGTCTTATCCTGAGGGCAGGTGAGGGCCAGGGAGGTGGATGCTTTCTTTAGGCCACGGAAGCCCTGCATTCTTCCGTGTGGCCATCAGACAGAAAAGACACTGGGCGTGGTCTGGGGATCCTGGACTTCCTCCCCAGGTCCTCCGCCCCTCGGTCACTCCGAGAGGAAGAGAGGAAGGGGACGACAAGGAGGCACAGGTGGCCTGCTGTCGCCCCACCTGGACCATCCCAGCTGTGGCGGGTGGGCAGACATGGGCGGGGACAGGGCCCCCAAGTCCCACATGCCTAAAGCTCTCAGTGACACAAGCCTTTGGGGCGAGAGACAGGCCTTGAGCAGGCCCCTGGACATGGGGCGTGGCTGCCCGGCCATGTCCCTCCTACAAGGGGCACCGTTCCAGGAGCCCTGGGGCCTGGCCGTCGGCCAGCGCAACAATCACTCAGGTTCGTGTGGGCTTTCAGCTCTGCTGGGGCAACGAGGCAGGACACCACAGGCCTGTGGGGCGTCTGCTTCCCGTGCGTGCTCCTTCCAGGCTCCTCTGTCCTGGCTGCACCATGAGGGAGGAGGGGCCGCATTCCTGGTCACCCCTGGAGACCACACGGCGGGGCGGGAACCTGGCCCTCTGACTCTGGCACACTTGCCCCCGCCCTCCACCTCACCGTGTTCTCCTGAAGCAGAGACCCTGCTGGTGTCGGGGTCTCAAGGCCAGGACATGAGAGAAAACCCAAAACAGGTCAAAGTGGGGAAGGGGTCAGAGGCAGCCATGCCTGGGGAGCTCTGGGGTTCTGCCATCAAAAGAAGCGGTCGGCAAGAAAGGGACAAAAGCAAGAAAACAACCCCAACCTCCCGCCACGTGGCTCCGCCGCCTGCCTGCGCCTCCCCGTGGCCCCAGCTCATGACTAAGGAAAAACATGTAGCCACGCTGATGTGATTAGGAAAATATTGTTCTACAAACACTGCCAGATCCTCGGGGTTGACCCCGTGACACAGAGAACAGCACTCAGGCGTGCTGGGCCCACAAGGCCACTCACAGGCTGGGCCCGGGACGGCCCTCGAGCGGCTCCCAAAGCCGTGGGATGAGCGGCTGACGCCTGCCTGCCGCTTGTTCGGGGGTCGGGACGCGCAGGCTAGGCGCTCAGTGGGGGCCCGGGGAATGCGCCTGCCCTTCCCACCTTGAGGAGGGAGAGGAGGGGACCAGAGTGCCTGCCACACACCCCCCCAGCGTGGAACTCGTGCTCCGGGTGAGTGGCCTGGCCTCCCAGCCCCTCGCACAGACTGTCCATGAGTTTCCAGTTTGGGAATGAGAGTGGTCGTGGAGCCCTGCCCCTGCCCAGGGGCAGAGCCAGGCTCCTCCCTCCATCTCCTGCCCCCTGGCAGGGACAGGCCTCACAGGGCAGAGAACCCCCCACCTCGTGCCCTCAAGCTGGTCTGCCGTCGCAGGAGTGCCTCTGAAGGCCGCAAGAGACCCATTCATGGGTCCACCACCAAAGGGTCCCAGCTGATATTCTGCCCCCTCCTCGGGGGGGGGGGTCTTGACTCTTAGAAGAGCAGAGTGAGGGCTCACCTCGGCCGTGGAGGCAGCGGGGAGAGAATTCCACCTCCCTGCGGGGCCTCTGAGGGCACCAGCAAGAGGTGGCCTGGGGCTGGGCTCACCTGGCGGGAGCTCACCTAGCCTCCCACCTGCACTGGTGGCCGCGCCTCCCCTGCCCGCCTGCGCTGTGGAGGTAAGGCTCCCCAGGACACTCAGTTAACGCTATGCAGCTGCCCTGCTGTGTCCAGCACCCACTGGGTCATGACGGGGCGCGGGGGCTGGTGAGCAAGCCTCCGCGTGGCGGGCAGAGAGGTCCTGATGAGGCTGTCGCCCCAGGAAACTGGGAACTGGGAGCCTTGGTGCTTGAGGGTGACCGCAGCCAAAACTCACCTGGATGTGGAGTGGGGGCCGGAAGGGGCAGGTGCCCCAGGAGACAAATGTTTGGGCCCCAGAAGGCTGCAGACCACCAAGGGCCCTCCCAGTTTACCTGGTCTGGTCTCATTCCTCTACTTGTCCTGCCAGGTGGGGACACGGGCTTCTGGCCGAAGAGTCCTGGCGATACTGGGCAAAGGGCAGCTGGGGGCCCAGAGGGATCCTGCTGTCCCCACTGCCACCGCCTCCCAGGTTCTGATCCCACCTGAGCCGCTTGGCCCCATGGAGGCCGCAGACAAGGGCCTTTTCTTAAGCCTCCTTTTCACACACACCCCCACCCCCGGCCGGAGCCCAGCAGCCTGAGGGTCTGGAAGTAGGGGAGATGAGTGCTCTGGATCCTGAGGAAGGCTGAGTAGGCAGCCTATGTGGGGGTTGCTGGGAGGGCTTCTGTGGCCCTGGTGGGAGTCCAGGGGTGGGGTGAGTGCCCGCCCCTGATGTGGGCAGTGGCGAACCTCCCCCACACCCTGGCGGTGCTTTGCAGTGGGCC
>SJYC01110534.1:0-14795 GCA_006408675.1 Madoqua kirkii
GCCTCCGAATGCTCCAGAAATGCCAGTGACTGCAGCTGACGTAATTGCAGTGACGCATCCCCTGGATTTCAGGAGTGGATGGCAGGTCCTCGCCTTCAGCCGAGGGTGGCTTGTGTCTGCCTGGAGGAAACTGTCCCTGTCCTCTGGGACCTGGGAGGCTGGCACTGAAACCCCCACTGTGTTCTGGACCCTACGACTTGGGGTTTTTCTATCATGATAAAATACACAAAATCTACAATATAGAGTGAAGTTTGGTAATGTCGCATCATCACCACTATGTACTTCCAGAGCATTCCATCACCCCAGGGGGAACCTGGTCCCCATGAGCAGCCCCACCCCCTGACTCCTGGCAAAACCCGTCTCCATTCTCCTTGGCCTTGTTTTCAGGGTGAAAGCCTCCTGTGTGCTGGGCTCAGGGACCTCCTGGTTGTGTGCATATGGTGTTTGGAGACCCACTGTGTGTGCACCTATATACACACGTGCGTGTGTGTGTGTGTGTGAATCCTGCAGAGGCAAGACCCCTGTGGTCGGCATGGAGGCCTTGCACCAGTGTCTGCAGGGCTGGCTGGCTCTGGGGGCGTCACGGAGAAAGAGCGGGAGCATGGCCTCTGCCAGGCTGTTGGGGGAAGGGCCCCTTGCCCACCCCACAGAGGAGCACAGGGCCTGGTGCAGTTGGCTGGCCCTTGCAACAGCCAGGGGCCCACAGGAGGGGCAAGGGCTGCTGGTTTGCACAAGGTGATTCTGCCCCTGTTCCCCGTGGGGGCTGAAGTGGGGGTCTTTGAGGCATGGTGCTTTCCTCATCGAGTACCAGCCTTGAGGGGAAGGGGCGTGAGTCAGTGGGGGGCCTGGAAGGGGCCAGTCCTCCGAGCAGGCAGCTCAGGGAGCCCCCCTCCCCAAGGAGTTTCTCTCAAACCTTTGCCCAAAGGTAGCCATGGATCTTGCCTCTCATGAACCCCTCGTGCTCACAGGTCTCATGGAGGCAGGCAGTGCTGGAAACCAGCTTGGGGTTCCTGGGGGGTCCTGAGATCACCTGAGCCCGCCATCTTGAAGACCACGTGTGTGGAGACCCCTCCCCTCCCTCAGCTCCTTCTCCTCCTCGGTGCCCGTGGCCCCCACCCCCATCACTGGTCCCAGAGTGGAGGACCTGACCTACAGGGCCCCCTACAGGTGTGTGGAGGGGTAGTAAGGTGTGTCCTGGGCCGGGGGGGAGGGAGCAGGCCCTGGGTCCGAGAGGCTGGAGGCCAAGAAGGCCAGCCTGTCTGTCCGGCTGGGCCAGGTGCACTCAGTGGGTGCTGGGGGGTTCAGGCGGGCATCCATGTGCCCCAGGAACAGCCCCCCTGGGGCAAACGGTGGGCCTAGGACAGGCTCCTGGGGCTGCAGGAGGAGGGTGAGGGCTGCAGGTGAGTCAGCACTGCCGGGGAGAGGGGGACGTGTCGCGGGTCTGGGGAGGTGAGCTGTGCCCTCTCTGCACCACGGGGCAGGGGTGCAGTTGGGGTCTCAGTGCAGGGCGCCCTGCCCTCCCGGCGTGCCCCTGGGTCCCTGCTCCCTGGCCCCTCTCCAGGCCCCACTACTCGGCCTGGGGCAGCCTCTGCAGGCTGAGCGGGGGCGCTGCTGCCCGACTCCTGGCAGGCTGTGAGTGGGCGGGCAGGACTGTGGGCTTCCTGTTCTCCAGGGGAATAAAGCCACAGCCGTGAGTCACCAGAGCCTTTCACGCCTCGGCCTTGGCAGGGAGGAGGGGCTCGGCCCACGTGGGCGAAGGGGCCGCACCCCCACGGCCCCCAGCCTCTCCTGGTGGGGAGGGGCAGGCAAGGAGGTGAGCAGAGCCAGAACTGGCACGCCAGGGGTCCCAGGAGACCCTCCTCATCGCTCTAAGCCAGATCTCGGGGCTCCTGGGGAGCAGGGCTCTGGGCAGAAGGGCACCTGGACCCTTCAAGGCCTGGGGCTCGGGGCTCCCTGCCCTGTCCCGGGACAGCTCACTGCGCCTTCATCCCAGGAGCCAAGGGGCATCTCTGGGGCCCCTCCCCACCTGCAGCGGCCCCTCCTGAGCACGTGGGGGCGCCTGGTCCTGGGGGCCGGACTTGGGGGATCTGAGGGCCTCCCCCGTGGCTCAGGGCCTGCAGGCTTGGCCAGGCAGCGAGCCTTCCCAGCCCACCTGCCCCTGCCCCTGTCCCTCCTCCTCAGAGGGCTAACGACAGCCTGACCTGGGAAGGGAAACGGTGCGGAGATTTGAAAAGCGCTTTTCATACGGGGCTCTGGCCGCTGGCAGTGTTCCTGTAGGGGGCAGGGGCCCCTCTATGCCCTGCAGTGCGGGAAGCAGGGCTGTCAGACCGCAGGTTCATCTCCAACAAGCGCCAGAATCCACAAAGGGCTGGGGTGGGCAGAACCGCAGCTGAGCTGGGGCAGCCGGGCGGGCTCCTGGCCTGCGTGCCGTCGCCAGCTGCCCGTCCAGCCGGGACCCGGCCTGGCTGGGCATCTAGTGGGGGACAGGCGGGGGTGTGCACCTCTCCCAGGCAGGTGCTGGCCTCCTGCAAGGAGGTGAGGAGGCCGGGCCTCAAGGGGTCAGAACACTGCCCGGAAAGGCCGGTCCTGTGTTTCCCTAAGCTCCTCCAACAACAGCCTGACCGCCCCTGTGAGGCTGAGCAACACTCGGTTGTTTCACACAAGCCGAAGCGTGTGCGAGAGAGACAGGCCCGCAGGGGCCACCATCGGCAGCTGTGGCCCCCAGGCTGGCTGCAGGGGGGGGCAGGTGGGGCTCAGAGTTGGGTCTCTGCGGGAGGGGCGCCCACTCTGCCCCTCCCCCTCAGCTGAGCAGAAGTGGATCTGCAGCCCTGGTCTCCGGGGGGCTGAGGGGCAAAGCCAGGCCCCTCCGGTAGAGGAAACGCCTGCCAGGCCTCCCTGTGCTAAGTTGCTTCAGTCGTGTCTGACTCTGCGACCCCATAGACTGTAGCCCGCCAGGCTCCTCTGTCCATGGGATTCTCCAGGCGAGAACACTGGAGTGGGTTGCCATGCCCTTCTCTAGGGCATCTTTCTAACCCAGGAATCGGACCCGCATCTCTTAACGTCTCCTGCATTGGCAGGTGGGTTCTTTACCACTAGCGCCACCTAGGAAGCCCTGTGCAGGGGAGTCAAGGTGGGGCTGGAGTTCTCACGGAGCAGCCTGCCCTTCGAGCCCTCACCTGCAGTTGCCGGAACAGCAGTCTCCAGCGGGGCTGCAGGCTGCTGCGAGCCGGGCATGACCGGGGTAGGGGTGGGGAGTTTTAGAAGCAGCCTTGGGTGCCGAAGTGCAGGAGGGGCACCTTCGCCTGCACCATTCAGCTCTACCTGGGTCTGCCCCCCACCCCGTGCCCTGATCACCGCCACGTGAGTCCCATCCTCCACTCCCACCTCCCCATCGTCCCTCCACCATCCCGCCTGCTTCCCTGCTCCGACGCAGCCCCAGCCTGCAGAGAGGAACAGCCCGGCCTCTGGCCCACGGCTTTCCTTGGGAGGGAGCTCTGCAGGGGGCTCTGCTGCTCCAGGGTGCCCCAGCCCCTCCTTGGCTCTCTGAGACCCTCCAGGACAGTTAGCCGGGAGTCTGGGCTGGGCCGGCCGTGGGCTCCCCAAAGTCACACAGCTAGTTTCTGCAGGGGCAGATTTGGGAGGGGTTGGAGCACCGTCACCTGTCCTTCAGGGGTGCTCTGGGGACCCTGGGGTAGCCCCTGCCTTGAGGGCCTGGACAGGACCCCACTGGACCCCAGGTTCCTCAGTAGAGAAGCAAGGGCTGGGCTTTGACAGGGGATCTGGCGAAGCCAAGGGCCACCTACCCCAGGCTCTCCCTTCGCCCTAGATCCACGAGATCCACTTGGGGCCCCAGGGGTCCTGGAGCCTGGAAGGCCCCTAAGACCCTTCCAAGCGGGCCTGTGTCAGAGCCTGAGTCTTTCAGGGCAGGGCATTCCCCGGGGGTGGGCGCCTAGGGCGTGCAGGGATTCGGGGACAGACCCTGTGTTTAGGACAGCAGATGGTGGACTCTGCCCAGGAGGCCAGGGGTGCGAGGCCCAGGGAGTCGCAGCTGGGCACAGGCTACCCCCCAGCCCAGCGCCTGGAGCTAATTCAACTTGGTGTTCCGAGGGAGCAGCCAGTTCCAGAGAGGAGGTGTGACCCCCACCCCAGTGGCTCCCTGGAGAGGGTGGGGGGCGAGTGGGCTGGGGGCAGCAGGATTGAGGGGGTGCTGTGCTTAGTCGCTCAGTTGTATCCAACTCTTTGTGACCCCATGGACTGTAGCCCGCCAGGCTCCTCTGTCCATGGGTATTCTCCAGGCAAGGAAATTGGAGTGGGTTGCCATTCCCTTCGTCAGGGAATCTTCCCAACCCAGGGAGTGAACCTGGCTCTCCTGAGCTGCAGGTGGATTCTTTACCGTCTGAGTCGTCAGGAAGCCCATTCGGGGGGGAGGGACGCCATTCTCTGCGGGCTCCTGCACGCCCAGGACCTTCCTGAGAGGACAAGCACTTGCAGGGGTCTCACCGCTTGGGGGCAGGGGCTGTTCAGGGAGGACATGGGGGCCATGGGGGATGATGTTGACCTCTGAGCGTCCTGTGACCTGCCTGTGCAGCCTCTGGCCCCCGGGGTGGAGGACTGGAGGGGTCACAGAGAGGAAGGGGAGGAGGCAGTCACTGCTGGGCCTGACCCGGGGTGAGGACCAGGGCCCGGGGCCCACAGTCCCCCTGGGCCTGAGCCTTGCACCGGGAGGGTGCTGTCATCATGCAGGGCAGCCACCCCCGTGCTGGCCAGGCTGAAGCAGGCTGGCTCTGGAGCAGACCCAGCCACCCAGGGCCCCAGGGTTCTCCCTGCTCAGGGCCGAGCTCAGGCGCCTGGGGTTAAACTCCCCGAGCCTTCCTTCTGCTCAGCTGTGATCAGGACAGAGTAAGATGGGATCCCGGCCCCACCCTGGCCTTGCCCTGCCCTGGCCAGGGCCCCGTGTCCATCTCAGACCCAAAGGCCTCAGAGGACATGGCTGGCCTGGGAAATGGCTGTGACCCAGGCTGGTGGGGACAGGAGGGCTGGGGGTCCCCTGCCACCTTCGGCTCCATGCAGAACAGGACTGGTGGGTGCTAGTGGAGACATGTCCATCATCCCAGAGTGTAGATCTAAAGCCAAACCCCCCACCACAGCCCCTCCCCAGGCCAGAGCAGCCCTGGGTGTTCAGGCCGAAGGCCTGACCCGCTCCCTGTGTAAGTTGGTCACCCCTGGGGCGCTGCTGCAGCTCCCTGGACAGCTGCCGCCCCACAGCAGCCTCTCCAGCGGGCCGCCAACACTCCAAACTTCCCCCCACGCCCAGGCCTGAAATGCCTGTGCTCACTCAGGCCTTTCCCACCCGAGGCCGAGGGTCCTTCCACCATGAACAGAACAGTGGCGAGGGTGCTGGGCGCATGGAGCTGGGAGCTGACCCTGGACACCACCAGGCTGCTCCCCGATGTCCCTGTCTCTCTGGGACTCACTTTTCCTCTGCGTGGTTAGATCCAGGACAGGCCTGGGTGGCGCCAGGTCCTGACCGAGTCTGTGTGCTGTGTCCCAAGGCAATATCCTGATTTTTCTAGAATTTTCCAGGTCTGGGGCTCATTTGCTTGCATCTCCCCAACTCCACCGGGGAACTAGGGCCAGGTCTGACTCTGTGCCCCATTGTCACCTGGGGTCCGCACCAGGGAGCAGGGTCCTGGGAGGTGGACAGGGGGGCAGCCGAGGCTCCCAGGGACAGGTCACGCTTCCCTGCTACCCCAACTCCCTCCCTGCAGGTGGGGGTGGAGAGCTTGGGTCACCCCCAGACCTGGGAGGCCAGGAGTGGGCAGGATAGGTAGCGACGAGATGGAGGAGAAAGGAACAGGGAGGGTGGCGGGGATGCACGCACCTGAGCAGCGGGGTGGCCATCTCACCCAGCCGTGGGCGCTGACGGCCTTCAGCAGGGCTCCTGCACCTGGGTCTCCTCTTCTAATTGAGACGGGCCCGCTCTCAGTGATCCGGGATTAGGAGAACATCAGTGAAGGTGTCAGCAGTTCTGTGATGAGGCGGGGCCTGGCCACCCCTTGCCCACGCCCCAGGGATCCTGGGGGAGACTCTTGAGATGGCAAATCAGGTGTCCCCAGGAGCCTTGTCCATATCCCACCCTCTGGCCTTGCACATCCCAGAGCATCTCTTTGCCTCTAAGCCTGCATCCTGGGGACCTGTGAGCACAGCTCAAAATTAAATTCCTGCCAATTAGTGCAAAACAGGACACAGATGCCCAGTGAGAGGACAGCCAGCATCCTCCAGGTCTCGGAAACCATGATCAGCTTCAGTCTCAAACTGCAGTTTATCAGACTCCTGATACGCTGCCCACCATGTGCCGCTGCCGTGCACTCGGAGTAAAAAAGGGCGGTGGGAGTGCCCAGGCCCCCAGGATGCCTGTGGCTCAGGCAGCTCCAGCTGAGTGACAAACACCCCCCCACTGGCGCCTCCCCAGCGGACGGTCACTGCTCACAGCTCTGCAGCTGGAAGTCTGAGATCAGATGCCAGCCTGGGGAGGTGGGGAGGGGGTTCCTGACGGGGCCTCTTCCTGTTGTGCAGATACCGTCCTGCCTGTCCTCAGGAGAGACTGAGAGTGAGCCATTTCTCCCATTAGGGCGCTCACCCCATCTCGGGGCCCCACCCTCAGGACCTCATCTATTAAGAACTCTCATCACCTCTGAATGTCATCACTCTGGAGGTTCAATGTGAGTTGTGGGGGGGGGGGGTCACACACACATTCCATCCACAACAGGCTTGGGTAACAAAGTGGACACTATGAAATAGATGGCTGGTACCCTCTCCAGGGGTTAAGGTGTGCCTCAATCTCAAATTCCTTAAGCCCTGGGGATATCAGGATCCCTGGAGGGAAAGCCTGCCTCTCTCGCCTCCCCCACACCCACAAGGTGCAGGCCCCTGGTGAGTGGAGGCTGATTCTGCAGGAAGAAGGCCAGCTCAAGGTCTCCAGCTGAGAGGAGGAATCTCAGCAGGGGCCTGCAGTGCTTTGAATGATGTCTCCCAAGTTCATGTCCACTGGCACCTGGGAATGTGACCTTATTTGGAAATAGGGTCTTTGTGGCTGTAATTAAGGTAAAGATCTTGAGATGGGATGATTTCAGATTTAGGGTGGGCCCTACATCCACTGACTGGTGTCCTTATAAGAAGAGACACACACACACAGGAGAAGCTATGTGAGAACCGAGCAGAGACAGGTGATGGCCACAAGCCAAGCCACCTGGGGCCTCCAGGAGTTAGAGGAGGCAGGAAGCGCCTCCCCTGGAGCCTCTGGAGGGAGCATGGCCCCGTGACACCTTGATTTCAGCCCAGTGATGCTGACTTTGGCCCTCTGGGCTCCAGGACTGTGTGAGAACAAATTTCTGTGTTAAGTCACTCATTCGTGGTCCCTTGTTCCAGCTGCCCCAAGATACACACACACCAGGGAATCTCAGTCATTTGGGGGACAGTGAATGTCAGGGAGAAGTCACTTCATTTTTCTCTAGGACAGAAAAGTACCACCTGCTGAGCAGTCTGGGGAAGCCTCTCCCACCCCCACCGCCCAGCCCAGCGGCCAGGCCAGTCCCCAGGCCACTGTTAGGAAGGGAGACTCTCTTGAGAAGCACAGGTCTCCTGTGGCATTTATGGGGCACCTCCCGAGACCAGGGCTTCCCTGGTGGCTCAGACAGTAAAGAGTCTGCCTGCAATGCAGGAGACGCAGCTTTGATCCTTGGGTTGGAAAGGATTCTCCCTCTGGAGAAGGGAATGGCCACCCACTCCAGTATTCTTGCCTGGAGAGTCCCGTGGATAGAGGACCTAGTAGGCTACAGTCCACGAGGTCACAAAGAGTCAGATACAACTCTTCACTTTAACTTCTGGACTCATGCTTGGGCTGGAGAGGGCAGCAGGACAGGAGGCATCTTCCCTGAGAAGCTGGGCACCCCCAAGTGGTGCCTGTGAGGTGACCAGAGGGCTTGTGGGGAGGAGAGAAAGCTCCCAGCTCTGGGTCTGCAGCCACGGCGGAGTCCAGGGAGGGGCAGCACATACCTGGCTTGGGGAGGGCATTGCCCTGATGGCCCCAACCTGACCTTCACTGGTTTGCTCCATCCAGGGATATTGTGTTGCATCTGGTCATTAGGGTTCGCTGACTCCTTTTAATCCAGAATGGCTCCCACCAGGTATGCCTGCCCAGGTCCCCACCCTAATCCCCAAGCCCATGAGGATGGTGAGATGTCTCCTCATTTGGAAGAAGGATCTTTACAGATAATTACAAGAGCCATTGGGGTCATTAGGGTGGGCCCTAATCCAACACGATTAGTGTCTTTTTAGTGTTTGTTTTTCTTTATTTGGCTGAGCTGGTCTTAGTTGTGGCACAGGATCTTGCTTTCTTGCAGCATGCGGGATATTTAGTTGCAGCAGATGGGGTCTAGTTCCCTGACCAGGTATTGAACCCAGGGCCCCTGCACTGGGAGCTCAGAGTCTTAGCCACTGGACCACCAGAGAAGGTCCAACTGATGCCCTTTTTAAGAAGGTAAGTTTGGAGACCGACTGGAAAGATCCTCCCTCGTGGCCCCAGAAGAAACAGGCCCTACTAACAACTTGATCTTGGCCTCCAGAACTGGGAGAGAATGAATTTCTGTTCATGCCATCCAGACTGTGCCACACAGCCCTAGGAAGCTCATGTTGTAGTTCAGTCACCCACTGGCTCTTGGTGACCCCATGGACTGCAGCACACCAGGCTTCCCTGTCTGTCACTATCTCCCAGAGTTTGCTCAAATTCACGTCCATTGAGCTGGTGATGCCATCCAACCATCTCATCCTCTGTTGCCCCTTCTCTCCTTTTCCTTCAATCTTTCCCAGCATCAGGGTCTTTTCCAATGAGTCAGCTCTTTGCATCAGGTGGCCAGAGTATTGGAGCTTCACCGTTAGTCCTTCCAGTAAATATTCAGGGCTGATCTCCTTTAGGATTGACTGGTTTGATCTCCTTGCTGTCCAAGGGACTCTCAAGAGTCTTCTCCAGCACCACAGTCTGCAAGCATCAATTCTTTGGCCCTCTGCCTTCTGTATGGTCCAACTCACACATCCATACATGACTTCTCTATGCAGACCTTTGTCAGGAAAGCCATGTCTCTGCTTTCTAATACGCTGTCTAGGTTTGTCATAGCTTTCCTTCCAATAAGCACGGGTCTTTTAATTTCATGGCTGCAGTCACCGTCCGTAGTGATTCTGGAGCCCCCAAAATACGATCTCCCGCTGCTCTTACTTTTGCTCCATCTGTTTGCCATGAAGTGATGGGACTGGATGCCGTGATCTTAGTTTTCTGAATGCTGAGTTTTAAGCCAGCCTTTCGCTCTCCTTTTTCACCCTCATCAAGAGGCTCTTTAGTTCCTCTTCACTCTCTGCCATTAGAGTGGCGTCATCTGCGTATCTGAGGTTGTTGATAGTTCTCCGGGAAGCCCAGACCCGTGGCAATTTGGCATTATGAGTAAGGTCACTCATCAGTTGGCTGAGGTAATGAACAGGAGGGTGGGCCCTTTCTAAGCACAGTAGGCCTTTGAAAGCAAGGTGTTTTCTGTGGCCAGAAGTGGAAGAAAAGATTTGAGGCATAGGGGTATCTGAGCCACGATTGCCAGCTTTAAAGATGGAGGGGCCAAGGATGTGGGCAGCCTTTAGGAGCTGAGCCACCAGCAGACAACAAGAAAAGGGAAACTCAGTCCCTCAACCACCAGGAAATTAATCCCACCAATTGGATGAGCGTGGAGGTGGATTTCCCCCAGGGCTCCAGGTGGAAGTCCAGCCTTGCCGATGCTGGTTTCAGGCATGTGGAACCCTAAGCAGGACACCAAGCTAAGCCACGCCAGCCTTCCAATGGACGGCGAGAGATAACAGAAGCTGCGAAGCCGGTGGTGATTTGTCGCACAGCACAAGTGGCTGATCCGCCAGGCCTCTCGTCCTGCAGAAAGTTCTGCCGTCTGTGCGTCTGGCTGCCTCTCCTAGTGTTTCTCGTAAACTGGATGTTTCTGAAGGCCTGGTGGAGGGAACGCAGACGTTTCAGGCAGAAGGTTTTAAGGGCCACTCTGGTCCCCACGTTGCCCTGGTCCTGGTTGTCCCTCCGTTAGAGATGGCCAGATGGACGCTCTGGCTAGTGATCACAGCCCAGCCCTTGCACTGGGCAGTTAGGCACGTGATCCGCAACATGTGACCGGGCGTTCCCCTCTACGTTGCAGCCGAGGGGGCGGGGGTGGGCAGCCCCCTAGGGCAGCCTCCCTGAGCCCCACTTTCCGTGGAGGCTTGGCCAAGCTCCTTTCCTGTTCTGCTCTGCCCTCCTTGAGTATAAGCCACATGCTTCTAACTGGTGTTTTTCCTGCATCAATGGGAGCCAGTTGTAAGCCCTGATTCCTGCTGAAAAAGCAGGAAAGCATGCTCAGTCCTTTCCCTTTAATTACTAGTTTTCAAGTTGTATTATAGCAGCTTCACAGGATGACAACTGAGGGTGTTTTTTCTGGATGCTTCTTTCTGAATGTGACCTTTGAATTTCTTAAGTGATGAGAGGGGCTTTGCAAATGTGCCGAAGTTAAGGATCTTAAAGGGAAAAAAAGAGTACTTACCTTAGAAGTGAAGTGAAGCGAAGTCGCTCAGTCGTGTCCGACTGTTTGCAACCCCATGGACTGTAGCCCGCCAGGCTCCTCTGTCCATGGGATTTTCCAGGCAATAGTCCTGGAGTGGCTTACCATTTCCTTCTCCAGGGGATCTTCCCAACCCAGGGATAGAACCTGGGTCTCCCGCATTGTAGACAGACGCTTTACCGTCTGAGCCACCTTAGAAGAAAGAGACTGACATTGTAAAATTATTGCTTATTTGTTGTATTTCTTCAGCTGTGCTGGGTCTTGGTTGCTGCACACCGGCTTTCTCGAGTTGCAGCGGGTGGGGGCTGCTCTTCACTGCGGCGGCCTTTCTTGCCGCAGAGCACAGGCTCAGTAGTCGCGGTGCACAAGCTTAGTTGCTCCACGGTGTGTGGAATCTCCCTGGACCAGGGATAGAAACCATGTCCTCTGCAGTGGCAGTGGAGTCCCAACCCATGGACTCCAAACCTGTGGAAGTCCGAAGTTAAGAATCTTGAGATGAGGCGGTAATCCTGGGTCACCTGGGGAACCCCGTGGGGTTGCAGGGCTTTTCACAAGAGGGAGGTGGGAGGCCAGAGTTGAGAAGGAGACGGAAGGATGAGGCAGGGGGCCAGAGCCACGTGAGGACGGGGCCCCAAACAGGGGGCGCCAGGGCCTCTAGAAGCTGGAAGAGACACAGAAGCATCTCCCCAAAGTCTCCAAAGGGAACTGGCCTGCCTGCGTGTAGACTTCAGGACCCAGCATTCCGGAACTGCTGAAGACACAAGTTTCAAGCCCCTGTATTTGTAGTGCTTGTTACAGAAGCGAGAGGAGACCTGCACCCAGTGTGCTCATCCTCCTCCTGTTTGGGTCTGGTTTGGGGTTTCTGGCTGTGAGGTGTGTGGGACCCTAGCGCCTCAACCAGGAGTTGAACCCACACCTCGGCACTGGAAAGCGGAATCTTTGCCACTGGACTGCCAGGGGAGTCCCGTCTTCATCCCGTCTAATGTTCACTTGTCCCTTCTTGGGCTGCTGCTGCTGCTGCTAAGTCGCTTCAGTCGTGTCCGACTCTGTGTGACCCCATAGATGGCAGCCCACCAGGCTCCCCGGTCCCTGGGATTCTCCAGGCAAGAACTCTGGAGTGGGTGCCATTTCCTTCTCCAATGCAGGAAAGTGAGAAGTGAAAGTGAAGTCGCTCAGTTGTGTCCGACTCTTAGCGACCCCACGGACTGAAGCCCACCAGGCTCCTCCGTCCATGGGATTTTCCAGGCAAGAGTACTGGAGTGGGGTGCCATGGTCTTCTCCATCTTGGGCTAGCGGGAGCCAGTTCAACTGGATTTTGTACTTCTTTTTTTCACAATTTTTTAAAAAAACTGTGTAAAACACGCATGTTTCACAACAAGAGAAGCCATCGCAATGAGAAGCCTGTGCACGTCGACAAAAACCCAGCAAGCCAAAAATAAACAAACCAAAATACACAGGATATAAAGTTCACCACCTTAATCGTTTTTGAGTGTACAGTTCTGGTGGAATAGTCTTAAATTTTTCAAATCAAAGAATAGTTGATTTAGGGATTCCCTGGTGGCTCAGTGGTGAAGAATCCACCAGCCAACAGAGAAGACGCAGGTTCAGTCCCTGGCTGGGGAAGATCCCCCTAGAGGAGGGAATGGCAGCCCACTCCAGTATTCTTGCCTGGAGAATCCCGTGGACAGAGGAGCCTGGCGGGCTGCAGTCCGTGGGGTCACAGACACGACCGATCCCGCACAGACGTTGGGTGCACGTGTGTTCCCCACTGTTATCTGGTCTTCTTGCAGAGAGCCCTGGACCACTGTGCAGTGTCCCTTCTTTGGCTCTGATTCCAGTCTTTGTTTTTAAATGCTTTTAAACACACTAAGCATATTCTTAATGGGCAGCTGACACCACCATCCACCACTTTCATCTTCCCCAGCTGAAACGCAGCTCCATTAAACTCACTCCTCACGCCCTCCCCCAGCCCCTGAGGCCAGCGTGTTCTTCCCTTCCCCTGATTTGCGCTGTCTGTCTTATTGCCTGGAGAGCTCCTTCTTCATCCTTTAAGCCAGTAGATGGGCGGGATGCTGGCCGGGTGCGCGCATCTGCGCCGTGCTGCCCTGGGACTCCGCGTGCAGTCCCTTCCCCATTCCACTTCGCAGTGTTTCCTGCATTTGTTTAAATGCTTCAGAGGGGCCGGGGCCCCACCGGGGCACGGGCAGTTCTTCGGGTGTGCGTCTCCCACAGCTCTCAGCTCCTGGACACTGCTCCGCGCCTGCCTCTGTGCCAGCAGGGCCCTCCCTCTCTCAGTAACGCCATGGTCAGTCACCGCCCTTCTGCCTTGGGCACACCAGGTGGCGCTGGTGGTAAAGAACCCGCCTGCCAGTGCCGGAGACGCTAAGAGACTCCGGTTAGATCCCGGGGTCGGGAAGATCCCCTGGGGAAGGAAATGGCAACCCACTCCAGCATTCTTGCCTGGAGAATCCCACAGACAGAGGACCCTGGCAGACTGCAGTCCGTGGGTTGCAGAGTCGGACACAACTAAAGCGACTTAGCACGCCCCAGGGATCGTTATATGGGGTGAGGGTAGGCGTGTGTCCAGGATATGCTGGAGGGGATGGTTCAGATGGCCCCCCACTCCTTTTTGGTGGCGTTGACTGCAGAGGCATTGCTCCTGACACTCTGGTTTTGCTCTCGGCTCTTCAGATGTGGCTGTTGGGTTTTTGGTCTTTCTTCATCTTTTGTCCATAATTTGCCCCACCTGAGCATGCACGCGGTTGTTTTAGTCTCGTTTAGTCTCTTTGTATTTTGTTGCTGAAGGAGAGATGTGTCCAGGTGAAAGCACCGCAGCAAAGGGTCCCAGGTCCCAGCCTGGCTCACATGGACACACTGGCAGAGAAGCCTCAGCAGGGCCCCGGAGAGGGTGCTGCCCGTGCCCGCGACCCTCCTGGCCCCGCTTTACAGGCGCTGCGGTGTCTCACTCACCAGCAGGCTGGAGGTGCTTCGAGCTCTCCCTCTTTGCAGCCACTCCCATGTCACCCCCTCCACAGGAGGGGCAAGGAGTGGCTGACCCCGGTTTATCCCCCTCCCGCCTCCTGTGTTGGTGGGGGAGGTTCGAGACGGGACGGCAAGGACGTGGAAGGTGGTCGGGGAAGCACATGTAAGTGTTGCTGAGACCACCCAATGGCTTCATCTGGACTGTCTGGGGGGAGGCCAGGCCAGGAGCTGGTGCACTGAGGCCCACCTTCCTCTCACAGACCTTCTGTCCACGCAGGGCCTAGGTGGTTTGCTGCCCCACAAGAGGGGTGAAGCAATAGAGGCCGGCCAGCTGGTCAAGTTGGAGCCTCTGGTCTGGCATCAGGGCTTGGACCAGAGGGGAGGGCCTGGAGCCCCCTGGGGGCAACCTGCACCCAGCTGGGCTCCAGGGCAGCCAGCCCACAGCCTGGGTCCTCCCAGCACCAACACCTGGGCGAGTCACCTCTACCCTCCGCACCCCCAGTCTCGGGCCTCCCTGGTCTGCAAAAATGGAAGGAATTGGGCAGAAAAGCCACATAATGTGGCAACAGGGAGCAGAGGCTCCGGTCAGCTGGGAGGCCTCTCCCTGCCTTCCTGTCTGGTCTCCAGCAGAAGCCACTTCCTCCCTCAGCGCCTTGGTTTCCCCCCTTTGCAAACGGAGAGAAATCTGCACACTTCCTCAAGCTATCTATTCCGTGAGATGGCTCGAGCACACCGGGCAGGGAAGGGGTCAGGCGCAGACCGGGCTCCGGGACTGTTAGCTGCCTCCTCTGCTTCTGGGATCCCATGTCTCGCGCCGAATGGAGCCTCGAGTGCGGACACAGGTAAAGGAGGGCCTCGTGGTCTCCCTGAACGCTTTGGGGTAGAGGTGGGAGGCAGGGGCGGCCCCTGAATGCTTGCGGGAGGGAAGACAGACAGCGGCGTCCCCCACCCCGACCGTGGGGCTGAGTGGGCCGACCTGGGCGGCAGGGGTGGAAGCTGGGAGGTGCGCGTGGCTCCGGGTCCCCAGGACTCACAGGCCGCCTGGGGTCCCCGCCTCCAGCAGCCCCCGCCTGCGGAGGTGACCGGCCAAGAGCCACCAGCTGCCACCGCACTACTATTCCTCCCCTCCCCCCCCACCCCCCCCCCCCCGCCGCCCGCGGGCCCCTTCCTCCCCCCCCC
>SJYC01110535.1:0-14261 GCA_006408675.1 Madoqua kirkii
CGTGACTATTACTACTCCTTCCGTGGGAAGGCAGACCCCTCGCAGCCCGGGGCGCCGAGACCCCCGCTCCCACGTGAGGCGCCCTCTGCGCTCCGGGGAGACGGGGCCGAGCCTGGGCGCCCCCGGTCGCGGCGGGAGGGAGCCCGACCGCCCCCCAGCATCCCAGCACCCCCCTCGGCCGTTCCACTGCGGCGGCGGCGCGGGGAACGCGGGAGGCGCGGGGAGGCGCGCGGAAATGGTAGCTCCCGCTCCGCCCCCGCCTCCCGCCGCCGCCGCCGTGCGCTCCGGCAGGATGGCGCGGGCCAAGCTGCCGCGCTCGCCGTCCGAGGGCAAGGCGGGCCCTGGGGGCATCCCGGCCGGCGCCTCGGCCCCCGAGGAGCCGCACGGGCTCAGCCCGCTGCTGCCGGCCCGCGGCGGGGGCTCCGTGGGCAGCGACGTGGGCCAGAGGTAGGGGCGGGGGCGCGGGGCGCCGCCGGGAGGGGCTTTGCTCTCTGCGCTCGCATCCTGCACGGGCTCCGCTCCGCTGCACCTGCCACCTTGCTTGCAGCCCCGGGGAGGGGAGGGACGGCCGGGTCTCCCCTGCGGACCCCCTCCCAAGCGCCCCGCCCGCTGTGTCTCCGTCTGCCTGTGGGACCCCTGCTCCCTCCTGCACTGAGGGGCTGAGCACAGTGGGCCTGCAGGTGAAATCGGAGGAGAGAAAGGAGGTGGGGACCTGCTGACCCCTGCGCAAGCCCTGTCCCGCTGGAGGCTACACTCATGTTGGTCCCCAGCAGCCACTTGGGGTGAGGCAGGGCCAGCGTCAGTGTCCCGCTCCAGAGGTAAGCAGTGTGAGGCCCAGGGCAGCCGCAGAGCAGATGGGAGCCGGGGCGCAGGCTGGGGGCTCAGGCTCCCTAGGGCTGGTGCCTGGAGTTCATGGCAGTAAAGGCGCAGGAGGCTGGTTCTCCCGGCCCGGCAGGGTCCTGCCGACCCCCTTCCGGCCCCTCCTCGAGCACGGGCACAGCATGACACCCCCATTTCACTGATGAGGACACTGAGGCTCAGTCTGCAGCACTAACTTAGCCAGCATCTTTCCTGTGCCAGGAGCCCTTCTAGATACTGCGGGGGAAACTGAGATGAATCAGACCCCCCCTAATGTGGGCACACGTCGTGGGCACGAAAACCTGTGTGGGCTGGGCTGGGACAGGAGGGGGAGGCTTCCTGGGGTTCTGGCCCTGCAAGCGGAGCACCGGGAGATGGGCAGGGGCTTCCGGGCAGAGGAGACAGCCAAGGCCAAAGCCTGGGGTGCTGGAGTGTGGTGCCATGTGAGGGTTGGGGTGAGGCATTGGCAGAGACTCAGCCTGGCAGATGGCAGGCCACGGGTGCCTGGGGAGCCTCCCTCCCCACTGACCACAGGCCCTCTGCACCCTCGGCACTCTCGCACCCCATCTCCTGCTCCTTGACACGCCCCTAGGGGGCGCTGCCCCGCGGTCATTCCCATTTGCCAGAGGAGACTGCTGAGGCAGGAGATGAAGTGCTCTAATGGGCACTCCTGGTGGACTCACACAGCTAATGGGCGGCCCCCAGGCAGGAAGGAGGCAAGTGCTGGCCGAGGCCCTGGAGACCAGATTCCTCTCTTCTCCGTTCCCTTCCTGGAGGCTGTAGGAAGCAGTGAGTCCAGAGGCTCTGGTTACCGGCAGCCTGGCCCCTGCAAATGATTGGCTTCCCGCTGTCCCTGTTCCTGCAGGGACACAGGGATGGCAGGTCCTGTCCAAGCTGCATCTGAACCCGCAGTGCAGCACAGGAGCTGCGCTGGCAGGGACACCTCCTCTAGGAAGCCCTCCCTCCACTCCCACCCCTGTCGCCCCCCAGTCCTTCGTGTGAGCAGCCTGGGTGGGTCCCCAAGCTGCTCCTGAGGGGCATGGTCCTCAGAGCAGCTGCACAGCCAGCCCAGCAGCACTGGGGGCTGGTGTCTGCAGCTCATCTCCGGAAGCATTAGGTGCACACTGTGGAGTTTGCTCCAGACAGGAGTAGTGGGGAGCCATGGCAGGTTCCGGAGCAGACGAGGACTTGCAGGGTTTCAATTCTGGAAAGACCAGAGCAGGCAGGTGGGTGCCCTCTGCTGGAGGAGCCCGTGGCTGTAGCTGCTGCCCCAACCTGCGTGCAGTGTCTGGAGCCAGCCAGGCCTCGGCCCTCCCCAGGAAGGCCCAGAGCCTCCTGGAGGCCTACCACTGCTGGGGAGGTAGCATGGCAGAGGCAGGGGTCTCCACTGCCCTCAGGGAACTGAGCCACAGGGAAGGGCCAGCTCCCAACGCCCTGCCCAGATTGCCCCCCACCGCCTGCCCCTGCCACCCTTCTCCTGCACGCCATGAAGAGGGGAACACAGGCAAGGGGAGGAGTGGGCAGCAGAGGCCAGGATGAGCTCTGAGCTCCCACGGGAGGCTGCTCGCAGAGGTCGAGGGAGCCCCAGGGCAGAAAGAGGGCAAGAGGGTCCAGGGAGGGGAAGGCAGGGGAGGCACAGGAGGACCTGGCAAGGAGTGAGGGGCCGCCAGCAGGGGAGGACCTTGCTGCGCCTCCCCCAGGGCAGCGTCAGGGGCAGGGCTCGCCAACCCAGGACCCTTATCAGGAGGGGCAGCCAAGGAAGGCACTCTCTCAGAGCTGGGCTGGAGGAAGGGTTGGAGACAAAGGCGAAACTCTAGCCCAGGGACTCTTCGTGAAGGGCAGGGAGGAGGGGTGGGGTCTTGGGTCATGGGGTGGAATCAGGCAGAGCCCGAGCAGGTGGTGCAGGGCCTGGGCGCAATCAGAATCAGCTGGAGACCCGGGCGGCAGCTGCAGTGAGTGGCTGCTGAGGGCAACTGTACACTCACGCCCCCCCCCCAACCCCGCAGCGAGGCCGAACTCAGGACGGCCCCTCTGAGCCTGGCTCCCACCAAGGACAGGCCTGGGGCTCCAGGCCCACCTCTGCGTGCGGGGCCCTGGGGGCTTCTGTGGACGGTGGGGGCCGCGGGAGGCAGGGAGAGTGGGCAGGCAGGGAGAGCGAGCGCTGCAGCAAACAGTGGCTTGGCCAGCCCAGGACCAGCTGTGCACTCTGCTCTGGGGGCTGAGCCCGCCTGCCCCTTGTGCTCTGAGCTTGGTGCCACCCTGCTCTCCTGCTGTTCCTCCCGGATCCTTTGCCTGTGGCTGGCCTCCTGCTGGCCCGCCCAAGTCTCCCTTCCCTCCACCGCCAGATTTTTCCCAGGAATCCTCACCTGGGGGCCCCCTCCTCCCCTGCAGATCCACATCTTCGTGTGCCCCCCACCCCCTGGCCAGGAACCCAGCCTCTTTCCCATCCCCCATCCCCGACCTGCTGCCAGCAAGTTCCTGGTCCGCCCTGACCAGACACTGGGACAGGCTGTTGCCCTACCAGGCTCCTGCCCCCAGGGGAGCAGCTGTCACTCAACTCAGCACTCAAGCAGCGCCTGGGCCAGAGGGGATCTGAGCTGGATAAACATGCAGAACCTGCCAGAAGCTCCCGGAGACCCCAGACCCAGTGAAGCCCAGGCCCCCTGCTCTTTGCAGGTCCAGGCAGCACCTGGCCCACCTGTGGGGCACCCGGAGCTGTAGGCTGGGCCCCCACCCAGAGGGCCCTACACAAGGCAAAGCAGGCTGGCTTGTTCCCTGCCTGTGGCCTTGGGAAGGCAAAGGTCCTCTCTGAACCTTGGTTTCCTCTTCTGGAAGATGTTTGCTTTAAGGATTGAAGGAGAGACCCCATGAAGCTGGAGACACTGGGCCAGACGGGAGGGACACCAACAAAGAGCAGACCCTCTGTGCCCCGCCCCCCCAAGGTCCCGATGCCCCCACCAGCTTCTCCCTCCCAGTCTCCAGTTGGCACAGGCCACACCCACCTTGGTGTTCTCTGGCTGCAGCCAGTCTGGAAGAACCCTAGGCCAAGGCGGCCTCAAGGGCAGCAGGTGTGTGTTGCTGGCCCAGGAGAGGGGGTGCCCCTCGGGGTCCCTAAGAAGCATTGGACTGTCTTGTCACCGGGAAGCCGAGGGGACAGGGCAGTGGAGTGGCACCAGGGCCTGTAGAGGGCAGGGGCATTGAGGAGAGGTGGGCAGGCTTGACGACAAGGAGCCCAACTGTCATGTCCAGCTGGTGGCCCCTGTGTGGGGGGCACCCCTCGCTGCCATCAGCTTATTGGGTGTCGAGGGGTGCTGACCTGCTCCTTCCTGGGCCCTGGGGTCACAGGGGCCTGGGGCAGTCTCAGTGCAGAGCAGACGGTGGGCGCTCCCGAACCTGCTGTCCAGCCACTCGCCTGGCTGCAGGCAGGGGCCGTCCTGTGTGCTGTCCGCTGGGAGGGTCACCCCGTCCACCAGGGTGGGGGCGGGGTGCATGTACCCTCACTCCCGCAGGCACCATGCTGCTTCTGGGGCGTCCAGGGGGCCAGGCCCCACCAGGGGGTGTGCGCATGGGCATGCCCTGCTCCCCTCGGCCCCTGCCCGAGTCCTCCCTCTGTGTCTGGGAGCCCAGGCTCCCCCATCTGTCCGCTGTCTGCGTTGACGTGCCCGCTCCATCCCACCCTCAGGCTTCATGTGGAAGAGTTTAGCCTGGACTCCTCTGTGTCTCAGTAAGTGCTTGGTTCACAGGTGTCCTCCTGGCCCCGAGCAGACCCTGGGGGAAGGGGCTTAGGCTGAGACTGCCCAGCGGGAGGGTCCGCCGCTCCCAGCACCATCTGTCCTGCAGCCAGGCCAGAGGAGGGTACGGCCAGGGCTGCTGGACCTTGAGTGGGGCTGAGGTTGGGGGCAGAACGGGGCGTGGCTCTCTGGGAAGGAGCCTCGGAGTGGGAAATGGGGTGTCCAGAGCCAGATACCCCACGGCCCCACGGTGGTGATGACAGCCCTTAGGAAGGGATGGGGACCCCACTGTGGTACTGGTGTGGGGTCAGGCAAGCAGGCTGGTGGGGTCAGGGACGCAGGCTTCAGCCCACTGCGGCCACCTGTGCAGATCTAGAGCTCCAGGCGCCTGGCCCAGCTGCCCCACCATGAGCCCCTCCAGGCTTTTCCTGGCTTCAGTTAGGGCCGCGGAGGGCACTCTAAGGTCTGGGACTCAAGCCCCTCAGCACCCCCGCCAGGCATACTCCTGGGAAGGAGCCCCTCACCTGCTCACGCCCAAGGAGTCCAGATTGGCCACCACATGGGGCCTGATTATTCTTTTGTTAATTAACACCATCGGCAGCGGCCACCAGCACTCACTCGGGGCTTCTCCACACTTCCTCCTGCAGCCCGAGGCTCGGGCATTGTTACCCAGGCCAGCGCTGGGCCTCCGTCCCCCAGCCATGGTGCAGCAGGTAACAAGAGAGGGGGAAGTCGCCTCTGCCGGCTCCCCAGGTCGGGCCCAGGCCGTTGGTGGGCTGAGCGGGAAATGGACAGTTGCAGCCGCCCAAGGGGCTGAGGCTGTGGTCCTCTGTCCCAGAGCTGCATGGTCACCAGCAGATCAAATATCCCTGGGCCCTCAGAGGACCAAGGAGGCTTGCTGGGCCCTGACCCAGCCAAGGTGTGAAGCCAGTACAGGGGAGGCCCAGGACAACACTGCTGCTTTGAGAGGTCGCTGCCCACTCTGCCTGGCAGCTTGGAGCCCTCGCTTTCCTTGGCATCTCAGACTCCGGGAGGGGCAACTGGCAGAGAGGAGGCCTGTGGCCGCAGGCTGGCCTGTGCCCCAGCCTATGCAGTGGGGGTAGGGGGCCTACAGCAGAGCCCTGTGGCCCCTGACGCCCCTACTGGCGAATCTTCAACAGGGCTGGGTGTGGTGGGGGCAGAGCGATGCCAGCGCCACAGTCAGCTCAATGGCCCCGCCCCCAAACCTGACCAGCCCGGCTTCTTGACACTCTAGCCCAGGACCTGGAGCGGAGCAGGCCACGTGTCTGCCCCACCGGGGCCCCTGGGCGGGTCACAGGTTCTGCTCAGTCTCAGAATAGCTGGCCTCGGAGTTGGCGCTTGGGCTCAGTCTCTGGTCTTCTGTCTTGCCTGCGGGCTCCTCGGCCTTCTGCCTGGAGCTCCCGGGAACCTGCTGGACATCCACCAGCCCGCAGCAGGCCTCCAGGAAGGAGGCCACCGGACCTCAGCCCCATGTGAGTGCACAGCTGTCACAGCCAGGCAGGTGGGCCTGCCCACGGCCATGTGCCTGGGGTCTGGCCACCCTCCCACCGGGGCCAGCCCCCTGGCCCTGCGTTTGCAGCTTCCCGGCACAGGCCATCTGTGCCAGAACCGCCTGCCAGGAATCCCTGGAAGGCCGCTCCCCAGCCTGCCGGTCAGCCCACCAGTCAGCCCACTGGTCAACCAGGGGGGCGGGCTGCAGCGTTCTCTGAACCTTGGTTTCCTCTTCTGGAAGATGTTTGCTTTAAGGATTGAAGGAGAGACCCCATGAAGCTGGAGACACTGGGCCAGACGGGAGGGACACCAACAAAGAGCAGACCCTCTGTGCCCCGCCCCCCCAAGGTCCCGATGCCCCCACCAGCTTCTCCCTCCCAGTCTCCAGTTGGCACAGGCCACACCCACCTTGGTGTTCTCTGGCTGCAGCCAGTCTGGAAGAACCCTAGGCCAAGGCGGCCTCAAGGGCAGCAGGTGTGTGTTGCTGGCCCAGGAGAGGGGGTGCCCCTCGGGGTCCCTAAGAAGCATTGGACTGTCTTGTCACCGGGAAGCCGAGGGGACAGGGCAGTGGAGTGGCACCAGGGCCTGTAGAGGGCAGGGGCATTGAGGAGAGGTGGGCAGGCTTGACGACAAGGAGCCCAACTGTCATGTCCAGCTGGTGGCCCCTGTGTGGGGGGCACCCCTCGCTGCCATCAGCTTATTGGGTGTCGAGGGGTGCTGACCTGCTCCTTCCTGGGCCCTGGGGTCACAGGGGCCTGGGGCAGTCTCAGTGCAGAGCAGACGGTGGGCGCTCCCGAACCTGCTGTCCAGCCACTCGCCTGGCTGCAGGCAGGGGCCGTCCTGTGTGCTGTCCGCTGGGAGGGTCACCCCGTCCCACCAGGGTGGGGGCGGGGTGCATGTACCCTCACTCCCGCAGGCACCATGCTGCTTCTGGGGCGTCCAGGGGGCCAGGCCCCACCAGGGGGTGTGCGCATGGGCATGCCCTGCTCCCCTCGGCCCCTGCCCGAGTCCTCCCTCTGTGTCTGGGAGCCCAGGCTCCCCCATCTGTCCGCTGTCTGCGTTGACGTGCCCGCTCCATCCCACCCTCAGGCTTCATGTGGAAGAGTTTAGCCTGGACTCCTCTGTGTCTCAGTAAGTGCTTGGTTCACAGGTGTCCTCCTGGCCCCGAGCAGACCCTGGGGGAAGGGGCTTAGGCTGAGACTGCCCAGCGGGAGGGTCCGCCGCTCCCAGCACCATCTGTCCTGCAGCCAGGCCAGAGGAGGGTACGGCCAGGGCTGCTGGACCTTGAGTGGGGCTGAGGTTGGGGGCAGAACGGGGCGTGGCTCTCTGGGAAGGAGCCTCGGAGTGGGAAATGGGGTGTCCAGAGCCAGATACCCCACGGCCCCACGGTGGTGATGACAGCCCTTAGGAAGGGATGGGGACCCCACTGTGGTACTGGTGTGGGGTCAGGCAAGCAGGCTGGTGGGGTCAGGGACGCAGGCTTCAGCCCACTGCGGCCACCTGTGCAGATCTAGAGCTCCAGGCGCCTGGCCCAGCTGCCCCACCATGAGCCCCTCCAGGCTTTTCCTGGCTTCAGTTAGGGCCGCGGAGGGCACTCTAAGGTCTGGGACTCAAGCCCCTCAGCACCCCCGCCAGGCATACTCCTGGGAAGGAGCCCCTCACCTGCTCACGCCCAAGGAGTCCAGATTGGCCACCACATGGGGCCTGATTATTCTTTTGTTAATTAACACCATCGGCAGCGGCCACCAGCACTCACTCGGGGCTTCTCCACACTTCCTCCTGCAGCCCGAGGCTCGGGCATTGTTACCCAGGCCAGCGCTGGGCCTCCGTCCCCCAGCCATGGTGCAGCAGGTAACAAGAGAGGGGGAAGTCGCCTCTGCCGGCTCCCCAGGTCGGGTCCCAGGCCGTTGGTGGGCTGAGCGGGAAATGGACAGTTGCAGCCGCCCAAGGGGCTGAGGCTGTGGTCCTCTGTCCCAGAGCTGCATGGTCACCAGCAGATCAAATATCCCTGGGCCCTCAGAGGACCAAGGAGGCTTGCTGGGCCCTGACCCAGCCAAGGTGTGAAGCCAGTACAGGGGAGGCCCAGGACAACACTGCTGCTTTGAGAGGTCGCTGCCCACTCTGCCTGGCAGCTTGGAGCCCTCGCTTTCCTTGGCATCTCAGACTCCGGGAGGGGCAACTGGCAGAGAGGAGGCCTGTGGCCGCAGGCTGGCCTGTGCCCCAGCCTATGCAGTGGGGGTAGGGGGCCTACAGCAGAGCCCTGTGGCCCCTGACGCCCCTACTGGCGAATCTTCAACAGGGCTGGGTGTGGTGGGGGCAGAGCGATGCCAGCGCCACAGTCAGCTCAATGGCCCCGCCCCCAAACCTGACCAGCCCGGCTTCTTGACACTCTAGCCCAGGACCTGGAGCGGAGCAGGCCACGTGTCTGCCCCACCGGGGCCCCTGGGCGGGTCACAGGTTCTGCTCAGTCTCAGAATAGCTGGCCTCGGAGTTGGCGCTTGGGCTCAGTCTCTGGTCTTCTGTCTTGCCTGCGGGCTCCTCGGCCTTCTGCCTGGAGCTCCCGGGAACCTGCTGGACATCCACCAGCCCGCAGCAGGCCTCCAGGAAGGAGGCCACCGGACCTCAGCCCCATGTGAGTGCACAGCTGTCACAGCCAGGCAGGTGGGCCTGCCCACGGCCATGTGCCTGGGGTCTGGCCACCCTCCCACCGGGGCCAGCCCCCTGGCCCTGCGTTTGCAGCTTCCCGGCACAGGCCATCTGTGCCAGAACCGCCTGCCAGGAATCCCTGGAAGGCCGCTCCCCAGCCTGCCGGTCAGCCCACCAGTCAGCCCACTGGTCAACCAGGGGGGCGGGCTGCAGCGTCCTCCACCTGCCGCACCTGCAGGTCCCGTCCAGGTGTGGGGTGGGGTGGGTGGGGTTCAAGCCGCTTTGCTGGCACAAGGGGTCCCCCTCTGGTCCATCCAGTGTGGACAAGACCCTGCATACCAGCCGCGGGCCTGGGCCTGGGCCACTCAAATGCAAGCCACATGGGGATGGGCCAGAGCTGACTGCTGGCACCTGAAACTTGGGAGCCCTGGGCTCCGGGGGAGCCCAAAGGCCCATGTCTTTCAACCTGCTGGGTGACGTGAGCCAGCACCCAGCCTGGGTGGGCTTCCATTTCCATGCATGTGGGCACAAGGCTGGCAGGAGCCCCCTGAGAGACCCAGTGAGGGGCTGGGGCCATGGTTCTTGAGCTGCCCAGCTTGAGTCCCTGTCCTCACAGTCAGAGAGCTGCTCACTCGGAGCAGGACAGACAGACCAGGGCTGAGGACTGTCCCGGGACAGGTGTGAGTTTGGCCTGGGGCTCGTGGCCTAACTCCAGGGGGTGCCCCAGGGCCCTTCTGAGGCGGGGTCCCAGAAGCCTCAGGGCCCCATGACTAGGCCTGCCCAGGGCTTGACACCTTCCTGCACCCTGGGCTAAGCAGCAGTGGCCCGTCTGCTGTGCCCAGCCCTCCCCCCTGGCCGCCCGCTGAAGGAATGAGTGGCTGAACAGGAGCAGGCATATAGGGGGTGATTGCCTCATCTGCCCCTGCCCAGGGCTCTTGAGCTTGTTAGCAAGCCCATCGCTGTGTGAGCTCTTGGTGGTGTCCCAGCTCTTAGCCCCCGCCCAGCCCTTCCCTGCTCCTCAGAGCAGCGTCCCACGGGTTTGGCAGCCCGCTCCACCATGGGGCCACCAAGGGGCCTCGAGCCACAGCTGGTGGGCATCCACCACATGCCACCTGCAGCCACACACATGGGCTTATAGCACAGTGCCATCTTCTCTGGGTGATGTGAGTGATGGGTGTCGGCCAGAGTCGGACTCAACAAAACCAGCCCTGATCACTGGCACCACTGAGAGAGGGTGGTGGCAGGGCAGGGCCAAGGCAGGGGTCTTCTCTCAATCCTCCTCTGAAAAACAACGATTAGCCAGATTTGGGGGCTTCCCTGGTGGCTCAGATGGTAAAGAATCTCCCTGCAATGCAAGAGACCTAGGTTCAGTCCTTGGGTGGGGAAGATCCCCTGGAGGAAGGCATGGCAACCCACTCTGGTATTCTTGCCTAGAGAATCCCATGGACAGAGGAGCCTGGCAGGCTACAGTCCACGGGGTCACAAACAGTTGGACATGAGTGACTAAGCACAGCACAGCTTCACTTTTCAGGGGAGAGCCTGAGGTACAGAGGAGACTGTTTTGATTTCTCCACAGTTGCAGCAGCCCTGCGAGGCACCCTCAGGATGCCCGGGGCAGGCGGTTCCCGTCACCGCCTGTTCCCCAGGTGAGGCAGCTGAGGCTCAGGCAGGTGAGAAGCAGGGCTCTGTCTGTCAGACCAGATGGTCCATGCCCCCCGGGATGGCCATTTCCTTCAGGACCCTTGCTGAGCCAACAGCATGCCCTCAGCTGAGTTACACCCACCGCCTTAAACTTCAGATTAAGGGAAAGCTTGCAACTTGCATTCTGTGGAGGGAGAAGTGGGCAGCCACAGCTGGTGGAGGCAACAGACTTCCCTGGCAGTCCGGTGGTTAAGATGCATGCTTCTAGTGCAAGGGGCACAGGTTCGATCCCTGCTCAGGGAAGATTCCCCATGCCACATGGTGCAGCCAAAAAAAAAGAAGGAAAAAAAAAAGTGGAGGTGGCTCTGTGGATTTCCCCAGCACCCAGGCTCAACTTCCCAGGCCAGGCCTGTCTGGGTGTCCATAGCTGCCTGGGCGAGGGAACTGACAGGTGATGTGGGTTTCTTGTCACATCAGTTACTAGGGGCAGTTCCTAGTATTACGAGGAGTAACTGGTCCCAGGCCAACCATCCTGACCCCCGGGTCTGGGCAGGGACTTTCAGGGGAGGGATGCCCAAGTGGAGGGCATGAGGGGTGGGGACCCCTCCTTGAGGCTTCGCTGTGCAGGCAGGAGAGGGGGCATGTGGTCCCTGGAATATGTGGGCACCACTCAGGGGTGTCTGCCCCTGACCTGGCCCCGGCCCAGCTCGGGTTGTCTGAGCCCCTCCTTCACAGAGAAGGCTTTTGACCAGCTCCCCCCAGGGACCCTCGGGAGCTCCACTGACCTGGCCCCAGGCAGCACCTACAGAGGAGGCTAGGTTCAGGTCTAGGAGGGTACACTGGGGTGCAGTGGGGTGTGCAGAGAGGTACTGGAGTGCACTGCACAGCGAGGCGTGCGAGGCACAGTGCCGCGTGCTGGGGCGCACTGGGTGTACGAGGGTGCCGTGCACAGTGGGGTGTGCTGGGGTGTGGTCTACACTGGGCACACAGGGTACAGTGGTGTGCTCAGGATGCACTAGGAGCCATGCGGGCTTCCCCGGTGGCTCAGGTGGCAAAGAATCTGCCGGCGATGCAGGAGGCCCAGGTTTGCTCCCTGGGTCAGGACGATCCCCTGGAGGAGGGTATGGCAACCCACTCCAGTATTCTTGCCTGGAGAATTCCTTGGACAGAGGAGCCTGGTGGGCTACAGTCCATGGGGTTGGAAAGGGTCAGACACGACTGAGTGACTCACATTTGTGAGGAGTACGCTGGGCTGTGACGTACAGTGAGTGAGCGTGGGAACAGGCAACAGTGGGGTACACAGAGGTGTGCAGGGTGGGGTGTATCATCAGACGCACCGGTGGCACGGGCCCATCCCCTCTCACAGTGGGCTAACAGAGATGTGCCATGGTGCACAGTGTCCAGCAGGTGCTCTGGGCTTGGACCCTGCTCTGCGGGAGGCCTGTCCTGCTGCCCCGCTGACCACACTGCATCCGGCCCTGAGGGTGGGGAGGCCCACACAACCGTCACTCCCCCTGGGCCCTTCTTGAGCCCTGTGACCAGGGGTGGCTGCTGTGGTCAGGCCGGGGCCCCCCAGTCTGCAAAGGTCAGGAAGGTGCTGGGGCTTGGCCCACAGCCCCTCCCTCGGGTCCACCACCTGGGTGGGTACAGACGGCTGCTGCCAGCACCTCAGGTCTGTTTCACATGCTTTGGGTCGAACAGGCTTGGGGGAGCGATGAATATTTTAAACACTTCTCAAAGATGATGGGGTCACCAGCCCCTGGCAGAGTGGTGTCACGAAATTTTCAAGTGACAGCGACATTAATTTCTGCACTGATCAGAGCTGGAGCCTGGCCAGAGGGGGAGGATGTTCAGAGCCCTGCTCTGAATGGGGAGAGTGGGGAGCAGGGCCTGGGGCCAGCGTGCACCTCACCTCTGCCTGTGGACCACTGTCCTGCATCCCGCTGCCCAACCGCCACCTCCTCCATGCAGCCCTCCAGGATTCCTTAGGCAGCACAACTCTGCCTCCAGGGTGCTGGGTGTCCCTGCCTCCTCTCTGTGTGTGTCATGACCATCACAACAGAGCAGTGCCTCACCTGGATGGCTTTGTCCCACCTCCACAACACCGCTAGGGGTGGATTGGCTCACCTGCACCTGACATCTGGGTAACTTGGACCAGGCCTTTCTGGCACAAAGCCTCACCTCAAATCCCAGTCTACCAGTGCCTCTGTCTGGTCAGGGGGCGGGGAATGGCAGTGATGCCAGCGGGCCACTCTAAGGTCCTGAGACCAGCCTCCGTTACGGCTGAGGCAGCCTGGAATGGAGGCTATGTGGGGGCCAGTAGGGGCCAGCCCAGAGCAAGGTGGTCCCAGCCCCAGACCCACTTACAGGAGGAAGGCAGTGCTAGACCCTTCCTGCCCAAGAACCTGGCGGCAGGGCCGTGCCCGTCCTGCCTGCTGTCAGCACTGGAGTTCTCACTATGGTGGAACACGATGCCCCGGCCGGCCACAGCGGGCCTGTGCCTAAGGTGTAGGCGGCAGCCCATCCTCCCAGGCCCCATCTCACCCTGGGTGACCAGATGGCCCTTCCCCATCTGCCTCCTCATTCAACAGGTTGTTCCTGCCAGTCTGTGCGGTCTGTGCCCCAGAGGCTGGGCGCCCACCCAGGGGCTCAGGGTGTCTGAGGATTGTCCAGGGCAACAGCCACGGCTGGAGGGCCCCCACTGCCAGCCCTGACCATCCCACAGGCTACAGCGGGCCTCGAGGCACAGCCACCAGGGGCCCCCAGAAAAGCACCTGGCCATCAGCTTCTGGAACATTCTGTGCAAAGCATTGGTGTGTTTTGAGCCAAGGGCCAGCCACTCAGGCCACCTGTAGTCCTCGCTTCCACCATGACGGCCCAGGCTGGGGGCCATGAGTGTGTGCGTTTGCAGGGCCTGGAGGGCCCCGGGCTCTGGGAGGGAGGCAACCAGCCAGCAGGTCTGCTGGGGACACATGGGAATATGGGGCTTTGGGCTGGAGGCCCCTGGCCCCAAGCCCACGCCTTCTTGCCCCCCAGGGTCCAGGTGGAGTTCTACGTCAACGAGAACACTTTCAAGGAGAGGCTTAAGCTGTTCTTCATCAAAAACCAAAGATCCAGTGAGTGGGGTCTGTGGGGGGCGGGCAGAGGGGCTCTGTTGGAGCAGACGGGGTGATGGGCATGCTTCTTGTCTCAGCTCCTTGCCACCTTCCAGGGTGGGAGATGCCGGGACCCTGGGGGGGGGTGCACCCCTCCTGGAGGCAGGGCTAGCCACGGCCACCAGGGGCACAGCTCAGCCCCCGACCCGACAGGGCTCCCTGGCACCACCGTGTGGCCCTCCCCTTTGCCCTGTGGGCTCCCTCTACCTGCCTTCCCAGCAGGAGGCTGGCCACCTGGGATGCAGGATGGGGTGCGGAGGTGGTGCCTGTGGGTTCTGTTCCATCGATCTGTAGGTTGCTCCCCCAAGCCCCAGGCCTGCCCCCAGGGCCAGCAGCTCAGGGACACTCCACCTTGTCCATGAGGCGGGAGGGCATGGAGCCTCTCAGAGGCCAGCCTGGCAGAGCCCCCTCCCCCCCAATGCAGAGCCACCTGGTCAGTGTTGGTCAGGACAGCCAGGTACACCAACCCAGGTGCAGCGTCCCAGCCAGGCCAGGAGCCCTGACCACTGCTGCCCCACCCACCCTCACCCACAGGCCTGAGGATCCGGCTGTTCAACTTCTCCCTGAAGCTGCTGACCTGCCTGCTGTACATTGTCCGTGTCCTGCTGGACGACCCAGCCCTGGGGATCGGATGGTGGGTGACCTGCAGGCTGGGGGCGGGGCCTTCCTGGTGCTGTGACGTAGGCTGATGGGGTTTGCACAGGGGTCTGTGTGTGGG
>SJYC01110537.1:0-10135 GCA_006408675.1 Madoqua kirkii
CCTCCTCAGAGACCATCCATACAATTCAGACGCCCATCTGAGATGTAGGGCCTGGCCCTAGGTTGGGGAGAGTGCCCCCCAAATGCCCTGAGCCCGTGGCAATCCTGGAAGGGTCTGGTCCCTTCAGGGGCAGTGCTGGGAGGGCTGTGGGCGCCAGCTCTGTCTCTCCACAGCTGGGGCTGCCCGAAGCAGAATTACACCTTCAATGAGTCATCCTCCGAGATCAACTGGTAAGTGTGCCTCCCAGTTCCTGCTCAGAGGTCCGGGGCAGGGCGGGGTGGCCAGAGGGTGACACTGCCCAGGCCCCCGGGACAGATGCCCAGTCACAGCCAGAGAGCCTCCTGGGATCCACAGGACCTGGCTGAGCAGTAACACCACTGGGCTGGCCCCGCGGGGTACAGCCCCTGAGACCCTGGGAGCAACCTAAGGGTGACAGTGGGTGTCCCCAGGAGCTGGCTTGGCCCAGCGCCCTTCTGTGATGCCCTCCAGCCCCAGGGGCCCTGGGTGAGAGGAGACAGGGAGGACTTGCCAGAGGGTCGGCTGCTGCCTCTGCAATTCATGAGCCTTTGGCCAAAGAGAGAAGGTGCCGCGGTCAGGCAGTGAGAGTGACCCCAGAGCAGCAGGGGCGCCTGGGCCAGAGGCTAGGATGAGCTCCAGGGCCTTGGCCGCCTCCCTGCTGGAGGCTTCTCCCTTCCAGCCTCCCCAAACCCACAGCCCTGCCCTCGGCCTTCCTCTCTCACTCTCCCTCCTCCCCTGGCACTCCGGCCCTGCCTTGCAGGTCAGACCTGGCCCTCCACAGCAGCAGAATGGATCTGCCAGGCCCTGGCCACTGTTCCCGGTCACCTGTCCCTGGGAGGCAAGAGGATTAGGATCGCAGGGACACGTAGAGACACGCCAGCCCCTCCCTTTACACCTGGCCCTGGAAGCCCTTCCTTTCTGGCCCAGGATGGGCAGGACAGCTTCTGAGCCCAGCCCGACTCCCACCCAAAGGAAGGCCTGGGGATTTCAGTCCCTGTCCCTCGGTGGAGAAAGTCACTGCCTGACGCCCTGGCTGCAGCAAGGGCCCCCAAGGGTCAAGCCTTGGCCATCTGGGCCTGAGGAGGGTGGGCAGAGTCAGCGTGGAGCTTGGCCATCTGGCTCCTCATGCTGGTCTCACCCCGACCTTTATCCAGAGGCTGCGTCTGGGCAGAGACACCCCCTCCCCCATGTCACTCTCCCCAAGGAAGCTCCGTGGGTTATAGTCAAGGAAGGACCTGAGGTCAGGAAACCCGAGAGCATGAATGACCAGCACAGTCCCCCTGCAGAGGCACAGGAAGCTGGATGAGAAACAGTGGCCACCTGGGGCCGCCAGGCCTGTCCCCAGAGCAGCCTTGCTCAGGCCCTGGTCTCACAGGCCCCTGCCCGAGGCCTCCTTTCTGGAGGAAGCCCCCCTCCCCTCCTGCTCTTGGCCCCTCGAGGGCAAGGCTGCCGCCCACTGTCCAGCTCAAGGAGCAGCCTGGGATCGGCAGAGGCCCATATAGCTGGGGACCCCCAGCCTGGGGCTCACCTCCCTCTCTCCTCAGGGCCCCCATCCTGTGGGTGGAGAGGAAGGTGGCTCTGTGGGCCATTCAGGTGAGTGGGGCACGGAGGGGTGCAGCTCTGGGTGGGCCTTGCTGCCCACCTGGCCCTGCTCAGAGGCTCTATTATCGCCCGACCCCAGGTTATCGTGGCCATCATCAGCTTCCTGGAGACCATGCTTCTCATTTACCTCAGCTACAAAGTGAGTGCCCCCAAGCCTGGCCCTGCCCAGGAGGACCCCGCCACTGACACCCTCCACCAGTCCCTGCCTCCAGCCCCTTGCACCCCTTCCCTCAGCCCTCAGTCTCACCCCCTGACTTCCCACTGGCTCAGTTTGTCTCTCAGCCCCCGCCCCACCCTGGTGCCCCCTCCTCTCTACCTGCTCTGAAGCCCACCCCCTTGGCTCCCCAGGGCAACATCTGGGAGCAGATCTTCCGCGTGTCCTTCATCCTGGAGATGATCAACACGCTACCCTTCATCATCACGGTGGGTGAGCCGCCGGCTGAGGCAGGGGCCACCGAGACCCCTGCCCCCTGACCCGTCTCCTCCGCAGATATTCTGGCCGCCGCTGCGGAACCTGTTCATCCCCGTGTTTCTGAACTGCTGGCTGGCCAAGCACGCCCTGGAGAACATGATCGTAAGCCACTCCCTGCCCCCTACCCCCACCACTGCCTCAGCTCTGTGAGGTTACCCAGGACCCTGGGGCACCGCTTGCCATGCCCTGGTCCTGGCTCACGGGAGCTGGCCCGCTCCCTTGGTGCCCAGGCCGGTGACTGGTGGACACATGTGCCTGTCACCACAAGAGGCCCTCACGCCTCCTTCCTGACCGGCCCGAGCCCCATCTCTGATGCCCCAGGGACAGTCACCCAGGCCTGTCCCTGCCCCTGGAATCATGGCTGGGAGAGGAAGAGGGTGAACATGCACGTGAGAGTGGGTGGGCCCCAGGACCCCAGGTCACAGCAGCCCCTGTGCTGAGCAAGGACCATTTCCTCCCAGGGTGCCCCCTGCCACACACTCACTGGCCCAGGCCTTGACTCGCCCCATCCCAGCTGCAATGGGAGGGGTCAGGGCTGAGGTCACGGCCTCTGGCCTATGCGTGGCGGGGAGTGAGGGAGCTGAGGTCAGATGGAGCCCTTCCCCTGCTCGCTCACCTGTGCGTGTCCGGGACCTGCGGCGGGAAGGGCCGTGGGTTCCGGCCCAGGCTGAGCCGCTGATGGCACTGTGTCCCGTCCCACAGAACGACTTCCACCGCGCCATCCTGCGCTCACAGTCGGCCATGTTCAACCAGGTCCTTATCCTCTTCTGCACCCTGCTGTGCCTGGTCTTCACAGGGTGAGTCCCTGCAAGCAGCCGCCCGCCCATCCCAGGTAGAGCCGGGCCCTTGCATCCAACAGGCCGGGCGGGCCTCAGAGTGGCAGGAGGCGGCCCAACTTGGACGGAGGGCCAGGAGGCAGCTCAGGGCGCACGTTCCAGACCAGAGCTGCCCAAGTCCAGCTCCTCCAGGGTCCAGGATGTGGGGAGGGGCACTGGCTCTCGGCCGGGTGGGGACCCTGGGCTCAAGGCCCAGCTGAGAATAAGGTCTGGGAGCCGCCAGAGTGGGGGGGGGGCCTGAAGGGGAGACCCCATCCCGCTGCATGCCTGCCCCAGGCCAGGACAGGGGAGGCCCCAAGGCCACGTGCCTCCTATCCTCCCTCCCAGCCACCAAAAAAAACACACAGACCTGAGTGGAGCAGGCTGGGGTGTCTACAGGGTGGGAAACTCCAGGGTGATTGAGCCCACCCACTCCCTGCAGCCAGAGCGTCCACCCTGGGGAGGGTCCCTGAGTGCTGCCCCGTGTGTGCACTGTGGGACCCCCCAGGCCCTGCCAGCAGCACCTCCCAGCCTGGGGACAGGATGTGGGGCCATGGGAGTGGAAGGAGGACTGTCCAGCTCTGTTCTGGGCAGGGGGCTGCGTCTGACCCCTGGGTGAGGATGAGGCTCTGAGGTGGGTGGCAGGTGGGGCTCACAGCCTGGGTGGCCACATCCACCTCCTCGGACCTCAAGCTCACACTGAGCCCACACAGTGCTATGGCCAGTTTTCCAAGGGCCTCAAAGGAGCCTTGGGGCCAGAAAGGAAGGTCGGGTAGGAGGGACATGCTGGGTGTGCCAGCTCTGTAGGCCAGGGTTAGAAAGCACCCGGCTCGACTCATGCCAAGGCTGGGGGCCGTGTGGGTGACGAATGACAAGGAGCTGCGGGCAGGCAGAGCCTCACTCACTCTGGGAGCCGAGTGGCCGAGGCCCCACCACCGCCCCTCCCCGGCTCTAGGACCTGCGGCATCCAGCACCTGGAGCGCGCGGGTGACAACCTGTCCCTCCTGACGTCCTTCTACTTCTGCATCGTCACCTTCTCCACCGTGGGCTACGGGGACGTGACGCCCAAGATCTGGCCGTCCCAGCTGCTGGTGGTCATCATGATCTGCGTGGCCCTGGTGGTGCTCCCGCTGCAGGTGAGCCCCGCCCAGGAGCAGAGCCAATGGGGGCAGGGACATGGCTTCCTGGTGGGGTCTGTAATCAGTGAGGCTGCTGCGTCAGGACCGGGCAGGTAGTGGCACTCTCAGACGGCTCCCAGGACCTTTGCCGAGTGTGGAGCTGGAGGGGCTGCCAGGGTCTCCCGCAGGCTGGGAGTCAGGAGTCCTCAGCCGGTGCAGCAGCAGCTGCTTCCTGTCTCCTGTCACCTGTCACCAAGGCTGATCTGCCAGCTGAGCACTGTGGGGGCAGTGTGGGACTCCACCTGTGTTTAGATAAAAGGTAGAGGCCCAGAGCGGGGCCAGGCAAGTGTAGGCACTGCCCCCCTGCAGCCCTTAAGAGGGCAGGCAAAGGTCCAGGGAAGGATCAGGACAGACTTAGGGAGACAGACCTCATGGTGGACACTTGGGGTTTGGGGGGATGGGGGCAGGGGAGGCACCTAACTGTGGCTACAACAGGGCCCAGTCGACCCAGGGGTCCTCTGCTGACCTTGAGCTCAGCTCCTCACCCCCATTCCCACCCTCACCCAATAGCTCAGAACCCCAGCCCCAGCTGACACCCTCCCTTCCCCACTTCCCCCAGTCCAGAGTACACTGTACCTGCCAGGAAAGCCAGTGTCACCCTCTATCAGTGATGAAAAAGGATGGTCCCCGTTACCATCCAGCATTCTTCTTCTTCTTTTTTTTTTTAACTATTTCTTTATTTGGCTGCACTGGCTCTTAGTTGCAGCATGTGGGCTCTTTGATCTTCATCGTGACTTGCAGGATCTTTAGCTGTGGCCTGCGGGATCTAGTTCCCTGAACAGGGATCAAACCCAGGTCCCCTGCACTGGGAGCTTGGAGTCTTAGCCACTGGATTGTCAGGGAAGCCCCTGTCCTTCATTCTTCCCTAGACCACATTCACCAGTTAGTGTCCTTAGAGATGATGACAGTGAAAACGCCCACCGGTAAATGTCCCTCCCAGAGTAACAATGACAACAGCTGACAACATCCTCCCCACTCGGGGCTGAGTCGTCATGGGGTGCTTCCTGTAGCTGTGGGAATAAAGCCCCCCACAAATGAAGGCTGGGGGCTCAAACCAGAGGAATCTAATCTCTTACGGGCTTCTCCAGTGACTCAGTGGTCAAGAATCCCCCTGCAATGCAGAAGACCCCAGTTCAATTCCTGGGTTGGGAAGATCCTGGGTTGGGAGAAGGGAAAGGCTACCCACTCCAGGATTCTGGCCTGGAGAATTCCATAGACTGTATAGTCCATGGGATCAAAGAGAGTTGAACACGACTGAGTAACTTTCACTTCACTAATTCTGTCTGATCTCATCTTAATGCATTACCTCTGCAAAGACCCTATTTCCACATAAGGTCACATTGGGAGGTTCTGGGTGGGCAGGATTTCAGGGGTCATTGTTGGGTCCTTTACAACTAGGCCATTTGCCTCTCGCTGCAGCCCTGGGAGGCAGGCACTGTCAGGCCATTTTGCAGATGAGCTGTGCACCTGTGCCACATGGGGCTGGAACCCAAGCGTCTGCCATCAGAGCCCCGACTGCACAGGTCTCGGGGATCACCCTGGAGTCTCTGGCCCCTCCCAGCAGGACCCAGTTCTGTGTTTCAAGGCCATAGGGTCTTGTTACTAGAACCTAAAAAGTACTCAATAAATTCAATGAGATGATCTCAACCTAAATATAGTACCTCGACCAGAGCAGGTGAGCATGAGTGGAGGTGGCTGCTGGCACTGATTTTAAATCATGGGGGAAATGAACGACCTCAGTGCTTGGGCTGAAAACAGAGACTTTCATGGGACCTGGCTGTCACCTACAGACATGAAGTCAGACTGTAGTGAGAGGCCCTGGGTAGGTCAGCACCGCGGACAGCTCCGCGGGGCCCTGGCATCCCCCTCACCCTGCCCACCTTTATGTCTCTGTCATTGTTCTATTTTTAAAAAGGGTTCCTAACACCCAAAGCTCATAGTCAGGAGGTGTGGGCCAGGGTAGATGCAGGCTGCTACCTCGAATCACCCACAACCTTGACTTGGGCTCAGAACCACGGTACTCAAAGTGTTCCTTCCACGTGGGAAGTCTGGGTCCCTAAGTCTGTGGCTGAGAATTCTCTAAGACGCATCCAGGTTTCTCCAAATGTGTCGCAGGTGTGAACAGAGACCCAAAGGTCATGTAGTTACCTGGATGTCCAGAGTAGTACATGCTTTAGCATCACTAACATCAGTTGGCCATCTGGGGCCAGGAGCTGGACCTGCCACACATCTGCTACCCCACACATGGGCCGGAACATCCACTGTGCCCCCACCTGGCGCCTTGGGTTACCTGTGCCACAGATATCCAAGGCCTTCCGGGACATGGTCAGGACGGGGCTCCATCCTCGCCCTGCCTCCTCTGTCCTGCTCTGGTCTCCCTCGTGGCTGGCTATCAGCCTTCTTGCCCTGCCCTGTGCAGTCGCATTCCCTGGAGCCCCAGGCCACCTGGCGCTCACACGCTTTACCCGCAGTTTGAGGAACTCGTCTACCTGTGGATGGAGCGGCAGAAGTCGGGGGGCAACTACAGCCGCCACCGGGCCCAGACGGAGAAGCATGTGATCCTGTGCGTGAGCTCCCTCAAGATCGACCTGCTCATGGACTTCCTGAACGAGTTCTACGCGCATCCTCGGTTGCAGGTGAGGCGCCGCCCATGGTCCCACCCACAGCTGCGCTGAGGCCCCGCCCACAGCCCCATCCGGACCCAGAACCCCCTGAGCCCTCTGGGCCTGTTTCCCTGCCTGTGGGGTGGAGTCTGGATGGTCTTCCACATTGTAGGGGGTGTGTCTGTGGCGTCCTGCCTTTCCTTCCTGCCGTCACAGAGAAGGCCGAGGGTCCCGAGAGGCTATATGGAGGTGAAAACAGTTGGAAGGCAGGGTGGGCAGGGCGCCAGCGAGCTTGCCAGGGGGCTGACGGTGCCCCACCTGCAGGACTACTACGTCGTCATCCTGTGCCCCACGGAGATGGACATCCAGGTTCGCAGGGTCCTGCAGATCCCTCTGTGGTCCCAGCGAGTCATCTACCTCCAGGGCTCCGCGCTCAAGGATCAGGACCTCATGCGGGCCAAGTGAGCACCTGGTTGTGGGGAGGGTGCAGTCCTGCGCCAGCCAGCCACCGCGCCAGCCAGGAGGGGCCATCAGCCAGCTGGCAGCTCCAGCTTTGTGTCTGCTGCCGGTCCAGGCCAGCCGGGCCCCTCACTGACCCCGCACAGCCTCCTGTGCAAGCCCACCAGCTCCTCTCCCACCTGCCTGGCTGTTTGTTTGGGGATGAGGTGGGGCTGCTACTGCTGCGCCTTGGGTGGGAAGCTGGGGCTGTGGGTGGATATTCTTCTAAAGATGAGGTGACAGGGTGACTTGAGGTAAGGAGACTGAGTTGTGAACAGAACTTTCCAGAATCTGCTGCAGCACATTCTGAGACACCTGGGAGGGGCCACCCCCACCCCCGGAGGGAGCCCTGCCCTGTGCAGTCGCATTCCCTGGAGCCCCAGGCCACCTGGCGCTCACACGCTTTACCCGCAGTTTGAGGAACTCGTCTACCTGTGGATGGAGCGGCAGAAGTCGGGGGGCAACTACAGCCGCCACCGGGCCCAGACGGAGAAGCATGTGATCCTGTGCGTGAGCTCCCTCAAGATCGACCTGCTCATGGACTTCCTGAACGAGTTCTACGCGCATCCTCGGTTGCAGGTGAGGCGCCGCCCATGGTCCCACCCACAGCTGCGCTGAGGCCCCGCCCACAGCCCCATCCGGACCCAGAACCCCCTGAGCCCTCTGGGCCTGTTTCCCTGCCTGTGGGGTGGAGTCTGGATGGTCTTCCACATTGTAGGGGGTGTGTCTGTGGCGTCCTGCCTTTCCTTCCTGCCGTCACAGAGAAGGCCGAGGGTCCCGAGAGGCTATATGGAGGTGAAAACAGTTGGAAGGCAGGGTGGGCAGGGCGCCAGCGAGCTTGCCAGGGGGCTGACGGTGCCCCACCTGCAGGACTACTACGTCGTCATCCTGTGCCCCACGGAGATGGACATCCAGGTTCGCAGGGTCCTGCAGATCCCTCTGTGGTCCCAGCGAGTCATCTACCTCCAGGGCTCCGCGCTCAAGGATCAGGACCTCATGCGGGCCAAGTGAGCACCTGGTTGTGGGGAGGGTGCAGTCCTGCGCCAGCCAGCCACCGCGCCAGCCAGGAGGGGCCATCAGCCAGCTGGCAGCTCCAGCTTTGTGTCTGCTGCCGGTCCAGGCCAGCCGGGCCCCTCACTGACCCCGCACAGCCTCCTGTGCAAGCCCACCAGCTCCTCTCCCACCTGCCTGGCTGTTTGTTTGGGGATGAGGTGGGGCTGCTACTGCTGCGCCTTGGGTGGGAAGCTGGGGCTGTGGGTGGATATTCTTCTAAAGATGAGGTGACAGGGTGACTTGAGGTAAGGAGACTAGTTGTGAACAGAACTTTCCAGAATCTGCTGCAGCACATTCTGAGACACCTGGGAGGGGCCACCCCCACCCCCGGAGGGCCCCCACCACTCATCACCATTTTATTACAGAGACTGATGTAACCTTCATGGTGAAACGGTGAAATGTGGGTTGTATGGAGGCCAAGGCAGCAAGAGCCTGGGTAGCCAGGGCCCCCATCCACCCATCTCCTGAGCCCAGGAATCAAAGGCCTGACAGGGACAAGTAGGGGGTGCAGGGTGATGGGGAGGGAGGCACCAGGCCTCCCTGCCCTGGGGCAAGTGGACCCTCTCTCAGGCAGCCTTTCTGCAGCCAGGGGCTGGGGGCAGGGCATGAGGGGAGCAGACCTGACCACCCCTAGACCTCTGGCAGCCTGTCCCAGGAGGGGACAGGACAGCAGGCAGGCTCCAGCATCTCTGCCACCAACTGCACCCCCTTCCACGCTCCAGCCCCACCCTGAGTATGCAGGGGCCCATCCTCAGCCCGTCTAGGGCTGGTCAGAGTGAGGCGGGGTCCTGACGGCCCAGACAGGGATGGCCAGTCCTGTGGTGCTCAGACCTGGTGTTTTGCAGGATGGACAACGGGGAGGCCTGCTTTATTCTTAGCAGCCGGAACGAGGTGGACCGCACCGCGGCGGTGAGTGCCCCCGGCTACCGGCCCCCCACCTGCCCGCCAGCCAGAGGGGCAGGTGCCCCTCCCCCAGCCTGCTGGCTACCCTCAGCAGTGACTGTGGCCTCCCTGCTCAGGACCACCAGACCATCCTGCGTGCCTGGGCCGTGAAGGACTTCGCCCCGAACTGCCCCCTGTATGTCCAGATCCTCAAGCCTGAGAACAAGTTTCATGTCAAGTTTGCAGGTGCGTTTGGCCAGGAGGGGGGGCACCTGTGTGCTCCAAGGGAAGCATGCTGGGGTAGGGGTGGGGTTGAGGCAGAGCCCATGCAGGTGCTGCACCTGGGAGCCTGGGGGTCAGTGAGGGCAGGGGCCAAGGGCAGGGAGGGGCAGGAACCCGTCTGATGAACACCTCTAAGGTGAGTAGATTTGTGCTGGACACCTGGGGGGCAAAAGGTGTTGCCCGCTCCCTTCCCCCACCCCCAGGCCTGAAGCTCTCGGCCAAGCCAGGGACACAAGCACAGAAGAGCCAGGAGAATTAACAGGCTCGGGAAGGTGGGGCGCTGGAGGGAGCATTCTAGGGAGACAAGGGGGCGCCTTCCATGGGGGATAGTGAGAGCCGCTCACTGGCCCTGGCCTTGCTGCCTGCAGAGCACGTGGTGTGCGAGGAGGAGTGCAGGTACGCCATGCTGGCCCTCAACTGCATCTGCCCGGCCACGTCCACCCTCATCACCCTGCTGGTGCACACGTCCCGTGGCCAGTGAGTTCTGCCCCGGGCGCGCCACGTGGCATGCAGTGTGCTGCCCTCAAGAGGAGCAGACACTGGAGGCAAGGGATGTGCTGAGGAGCCCGGGATGGGAGGGGGTGAGGAGCCCAGGATGGGAGGGGGTGGTGACCTGGGAGGACCCAGCTGGGAAGCAGTAGGTGCCTTGCCATTTGAGGAGTGGGAGCTAGGGGCAGCCTTGGGGCTGCAGGGAATCACAGGCAGGGCCTTCCATGGAGCAGAGGGCCTAGT
>SJYC01110538.1:0-63032 GCA_006408675.1 Madoqua kirkii
AGAAACAGCGATAGGGGCAGGGGCGGGGGGTGATTGGGGGGACACGCTTGGCCTGTGGGAGAAAGCGTGTTGGTGTTCAGCACCTGAGCTGGGGTCCCAGGTAGAGTGGGAGGTGAGGGGCTGCCCTGGGACAAAGGGGTGCCATCTTCTCTCTAGCAAGACACCCCAACGGGTGGCCTTGGCTCCTTGTGGGGCCTGGGCGGCCCTCGGGGAGGGGCCAAGCAGATGTCAGAGGACCCACAGGCCACAGAAGCTGGTCTTGACTCTGAAACCTTTTGACGCTCCCTAAAAGCTGGACCATTACGTTCACAGCTCTTTAAAACTGGCCGAGGAACCCGTCAGGCCACACCCGGGTCTGGTCTCCCACAGATGGGGAGGGGCGGGGTCAGGGGTCACGTTGGCTTCCACCCACCCTGGAAGCCTGGAAGCGGCGGCCAGGCGGGGCGACGGTGGGGGTGACGTCCTGCCCGCGCCCCAGGGAAGGCCAGGACTCGCCAGAGCAGTGGCAGCGCATGTACGGACGCTGCTCGGGCAACGAGGTCTACCACGTGCGCATGGGGGACAGCAAGTTCTTCCGCGAGTACGAGGGCAAGAGCTTCACCTACGCCGCCTTCCACGCGCACAAGAAGTACGGCCCCTTGCGCCCTGTTCAGGCCGGGAGGGAGGGAGCGCTGAGCGGGACTCGGAGGCGGAAGTGGGCGGGGCCTCGCCCGACGTCCGGGGTGGGCGGGGCCTCGGGGCCAGACGCCACGCCCACTCAGCGTGAGACCTGCGCCCGGCACGTCTTTCTGAGGCAACCCTCGGTGGGTCTTCGGGTCAAGCGGGAAGAGGTCCCAACCCGCACGAGGAGCTGCCCGAGAGGGGCAGCTCTGGGCTCCACCCCCGTCTGTCCGTCCGCCCAGGTACGGCGTGTGCCTCATCGGCCTGAAGCGCGAGGACAACAAGAGCATCCTGTTGAACCCGGGCCCGCGGCACATCCTGGCGGCCTCCGACACCTGCTTCTACATCAACATCACCAAGGAGGAGAACTCGGCCTTCATCTTCAAGCAGGAGGAAAAGCAGAAGAGGAAGGGCTTCGCGGGGCAGGGGCTGTACGAGGGCTCGTCCCGCCTGCCCGTGCACACATTATCGCCTCCATGGGTGAGGCCGGGCGCCCCCTCCCGGCTGGTCAAACGCGCAGGGCCCCCACCCGGCGACACCGGTCCTCAGGCCTGCACATAACCCGGGGCAAGCCCCCTCTCTCTGGGCCTCAGTTTGCACATCGGTCCGGCGGGGTCATCCATGCCTTCCTGTGGGGACATCACTGTCAGCACTGGGAGGGAAGCCCCAGCCCCAGGACAGTCCTGGGAAGGGCTGCCAGCCAAGTCCAGCCACTCTGTTCCAGGGACAGTGGCCATGGACCTCCAGAACACGGAGTGCCGGCCCACACAGAGCGGCGGGGGCAGCGCGGGCAGCAAGCTGGCGCTCCCCACGGAAAACGGCTCGGGCAGCCGGCGGCCCAGCATCGCGCCGGTGCTGGAGGTGGCTGACAGCTCGACCCTGCTGCCCTGCGACCTGCTAAGTGACCAGTCAGAGGACGAGATGACGCCCTCGGAGGATGAGGGGCTGTCCATGGTGGAGTGAGTGTCTCGGGGCGGGGGAAGGACAGATGCGCTCTGCGGGAGAGGGGAGGCACAGCGTGTGCGTGCCTGGGGCCCAGAAGAGGGGCCGCCAGCACTAGGCTGGACCCACGCTCTGAACCAGGCTTCCAAACAGCTTCTACAGAGACCTTACTTGGCAAGTGGAATCTGGGGCCCCGGCTCCTGGGCAGGAAGGCTGTGCTGTACCCCCCTCACCCCTCGTCCTCCTCAGCCTCGCAGTCTGGGCTGGCAGCCAGACCTGAGTGCCACGGCCTACTTGACCGAGGCGAATGCACTCTGAGCACGGTCTGCGGAGCCCTGGGTGAGGTGCCGTCCAGGCCTGGAGACTGCTGGCCCACGCTGAGCTGTCATGCTGCCCTGGGTTTGAGTCCAGATCTTCCTCTGAGACCATGAGACAGAAAAGACCGCAGTGTGTCCTGGAGTCTCAACCACTTGGCCTTGTCCCAAACAGATAGGCAGCACCTGACCCCAGGGCCATGGCCAATCACAGGCCTGCACGGCCTGTTCCTCCTAGCTGGGCTGTCAGCGTGCTGTGGCCACTCTGTGCTCCTGCCTCTGTCCTGGGATGGAGTCCACGAACTTTTAAGGTGGGCTGCTGGGGACTGGCTCCAAGATCAAGGGGACTCTGCAGGGCTCCTGCACACTCGGAGCAGGTGGCAGACTGGCCTCTGACGCTGCCTCCCTTAAGCCAACTGGAGGCCGAGCAGAAGGCCAGCCTCTCTCCAGGTGGCTGGCGGCCTACCACCCCACATGTCTACACTGGGCACTCAGGGGACAGCTGGAAGGTGGGGGGCAGCCTGTGGGACAACTGGTCCAGCCTGGCCACTAGTAGAACAGGGGCCGAGGGCCAGCATCTGCCCCAGAGTTAGAGTACTGGGAACACCAAGGTCGGGGAACCCCTTAAGTCTCTTCCATGGCTCCCAGGCCTGTGTGAGCTCATGTGTGTGTGTGTGTGTGCATTGCATGAAATCCTCTCTGATCTCCAGGGAACAGACAGAGGTCCTTGTCACAGCCTCCGTCCTGCCTAGGGGTTAAACATAGAGGTCCTGGGACTTCCTGCGTGGGAGGGGCTGTGGGGAGGCTCTGAGTGCCCCAGCCCAGTCTGGTCTGCGAGGCCTGGTGCCCCTGTGTGGCCACCCAGGGTGCGGGGCGCATGTCTGAGGTTCCTCTCTCTCCCACCTCTCCAGGTATGTGAAGGGCTACCCCCCTAACTCACCCTACATCGGCAGCTCCCCAACCCTGTGCCACCTCCTGCCTGTGAAAGCCCCCTTCTGCTGCCTGCGGCTGGACAAGGTGGGTCACAGCAAAGATGGGGAGGCAGCAGGGACCCTGAGGACATCCTGAGTCAAGTCCACCTCCCTGGTGTCTATTTCTGTTGAGAGGGGCACGTTCCCTCCCTCCTGCATCTGCATGCCTGTCTGAGGTGAGGGTGTGCCTCTCCTGACCACAGTCCACTTACCAGCACCAGGATGTGTGTGTCAGACCCTCAGCCCACAGTCCAGCTGCCCTTCTGGCCAGAGCCAGTCCTGACCCACTTCTGCGTGCCCGCCACGCCTGCCTCCCTCCATCTCAAGGCTCCTCGCCCCCACCTTCCCTAGGTTTCTCCCGTTTGGGGGGAGCATAGTCATCGATTTGGTGGAGCATCCCTGAAGGGGGGCAACTCAGCCTTTGCACGGGGTGGGGGCTGGTCCCCTCAGAGGTGCCACATCCTCCGGAGGCCTCCCTGTGATGCTACCTTAGAGCACGTGGTTTGGGTGCACACCTGGTCTCCCTGGAGGAAATAACAGCTTCACCTTTGCAGTCAGGACGTCACTGTGGGGAGACATGTGGGGGCCGGGTACATAAGCTGCTCACACCCCCTGATGCGTTTCCTCTATAGCTGATGGATCACAGGTTCCAGTTCCTTCCATGATTGTGTCCACTTTTCCCCGTGAGGAGGTTCTTCCTCTTTCTTAGCCATTTGTGTACATCAGTGTGGACTCACTGTTTCACTCAGTAAACCCGCTGTGCATTACTGCAGTATCGGCTTTCTATGCGGATCCTGCTGGTTTTGACACTCAGAGTTTCCTGGTTTTGCTGATGGGGCCTCCAGGTCTTTCCAGCGTGTCTCCTGGTCTGTGAAGATGTCTGTGCTTCTGAACTAATGGTGCCTGCCGCCCCATTCTTGTTCCTACTCCAGTCCTGGGACTGGCTGCTGCTCCAAGAAATACGATTACTGTTAGTGGAAACCACGTTTAGAAGCCAGATGGGGATTTGGGGTGCTCACTGCTGCCCTACAGCTGAGCCTCTCCACAGAGAGCTAGAAAGTGGGCATACACATAACAGAATGTGTACCCACATGACAAAATGTGCACGCACACACAAAATGTGTACACACCACTTGACAGAATGTATACACATATGACAAAACATGTGCGCACACAAAACATACACATGTACACATAACAGAATGTACACACCTGAACAAACATGTACACACAAGCATGTGTACATATGCACACACTACAGAACATTTACACATAGGGCAGAACATGTGCACACAAAATGTGTACACACATGCACACACTATGGAATATTATACACATGACAAAATAAGTGTATACGCACATGTATACACATGCACACAGTACAGAATGTGTACACATGACAAAACATGCACACACAAAATGTGTATACACATGAAAGAATGTGTATACACCATGATGTGTGTACACATGAAAGAATGTTAGATACATAAATGTGCACACACATAAAACCAGGTACACACGTGCACACACTACAGAAGGTATACACATGTGACAACATGCACATTCAAAAATGTGTATACACACGTGAGAGACATAAGGTATGTGCACACAGAAAAGAATGTTATACATATAAGAAATGTGCACACACACACAAAATGTGTACACACATGTACACACTATAGAATGTGTATATACATATGACAAAATGTGTGTATGCACACATGTATACACATGCACATGGTACAGAATGTGTACACATGACAAAACATGCACATACAAAGTGTATACACACTAGAGGATGTTATACACATAAGAAATGTGCACACACATACAAACCATGTGCACACATGCACACATTGTGGAATGTGTACATACATGACAAAATGTATGTGTACAGAGAAGGCAATGGCACCCCACTCCGGTACTCTAGCCTGGAAAACCCCATGGATGGAGAGCCTGGTGGGCTGCGGTCCATGGGGTTGCTAAGTCGGACACGACTGATCGACTTCACTTTCACTTTTCACTTTCATGCATTGGAGAAGGAAACGGCAACCCACTCCAGTGTTCTTGCCTGGAGGATCCCAGGGATGGGGAAGCCTGGTGGGCTGTGGTCTGTGGGGTCACACAGAGTCAGACACGACTGAAGTGACTTAGCAACAACACACACAAAACATGTATACAAATGCACACACTACAGAATGTGTACACACATGACAACATGCACACTCAATGTGTATATGCACATGAGAGAATGTGTATACACATAAGACGTGTGCACACACGAAAGAATGTTACATAAGAAATGTGCACACACATACAAAACGTGTACACACATGCACACACTACAGAATGTGTACACACAAGACAAAATGTGTGGAGACACATCCGTGTCTGCATCTGCTAAGGCCGCAAGCTCACACAGACACCTCCCTTCCCATCCCCGCAGGGCCGCAGCTCGCTCTGCGGGGTATGGTGGATGGCTGGCCTGTAGCCCTGGTGACACCAGGTGCCGTTTGGCCTCAGGCTTCCCTGGAGCACCCTCCCTCCTCCTCCACGGTTGATTCCAGTGTTCTCCCCTTACAGGGCTGCAAGCACAACAGCTACGAAGACGCCAAGGCCTACGGCTTCAAGAACAAGCTGATCATTGTCTCTGCGGAGACAGCGGGCAACGGGCTGTACAACTTCATTGTGCCACTGCGCGCCTACTACCGGCCTCGCCGGGAGCTCAACCCCATTGTGCTGCTGCTGGACAACAAGTGAGGGGCAGAGAGGGCAGGGCGCGGGTGCCCTTACCTTCGGCGGGGAGTGGGGGGAGCAGCCCCACCCCGCCTGCCCCTTCCCACCCTGGCGCTGCTCCATCATCCTCCCCATGACCATGAACCTCCCCCAGAGCGCACCCCCAGCACCTCTATCCCCAGAGGCCTGCCAGCCCAGAGCTCAGGGTCCAGTCTCAGCTGTCCTGCCTCCTGGGGCCTTTGTTTCCTCTCGGGGACAATAAAGAGCAGCCCGTTGGCCTCTAAGGGACCCCCCGGTCCAAGCCATCACAGTCCTGGGGCCCCTGCTCTGCCCAGGTCAGAGCTGGTGTTGGGGTAGGGGAGCCAGGTGGACGCCTGCAGGCCGTGCTGTGCCCACAGGCCCGACCACCACTTCCTGGAGGCCATCTGCTGCTTTCCCATGGTCTACTACATGGAGGGCTCCGTGGACAAGTAAGGCGCCTCTTAGCAGGAGGACCCCCGCCCTGCTGCCCTCCGCCCAGGCAGGCTCCCAGGGCCGAGCAGGGGGCTGCCGCACCCACGGGCGTGTCCCCACAGCTTGGACAGCCTGCTGCGGTGCGGCGTCATCTATGCAGACAATCTGGTGGTGGCGGACAAGGAGAGCACCATGAGCGCCGAGGAGGACTACATGGCCGACGCCAAGACCATCGTCAACGTGCAGACCATGTTCCGGTGAGGCGCTTGGGCCGCCCTGAGCTCCCCCTCGTCGATGGCCAGGGGCCCCACCGTGAGCCCCTCCCCACATCCATGACCAGGACCACCCACCCCCCAGGCTCTTCCCCAGTCTCAGCATCACCACCGAGCTCACCCACCCGTCCAACATGCGGTTCATGCAGTTTCGCGCCAAGGACAGCTACTCTCTAGCTCTCTCCAAACTGGAGAAGGTGAGCGGCCCCTCGTGAACCACCCCTTCCCCTCCCACCCCCACGTGAACTGCCCCTTCTGACTCTGCCCAGCTGAGGACCTGCACCAGGCCTGGAGGGCGTGGGTGCCTGCCCTCCTCCAGCGGGGTGCTAGCCCCATTGTGAGGCTCTCGAGCATGCAGCCCAGAGACTTTAGGGTCCTCGGCCAGGGGGGGACATCGTCCGCCTAAGGCAAGGTCCATCCCGGCCTTGTGCATAGCCAAGGCGGCTCATTACACCAGAAATTACTAGCCCAGTGACACCGGCGCTGATACCACACCCGCGTCTGAGCCGTGTCCGTTCTGTCAGACACTGGCAGGGACGTGTTCATCCTGGCACAGACAAGGGCCCTGGGGCCGAGCGGGGAGTGGTTGCCTCAGGTCACGCAGTGGCTCAGAGGCCAGGTCAGCAGGGGCCCGGGGGCCATGGGACCCTCCAGGGACCGGTGGTGCCGCCCTGGCATGTTCGTGGACCCCAGGCCCTTCCCAGCCCCCTGTCTGGGTCAGTGTAGCACTGCCCTCCACTGAGAAGCAAGGCCGCGCTCAGGTGGCCCCGGGTGAAACCAGGAAACAGGTGGGCCAGTACTGAGGAGACCCAGCCAGTGAAGTCGGGGGCAGTGACCATTCCTTGCGAGCCCAGTGTGGGGTCCTTGTCGGGGGGCAGCTTGCATCTGCATGGCTGACCCCACACCAGGCCAGGCCTAGCCCCGAAAGCAGACAGAGGGGCAGCGTGGGAGTTACACCTGCCCAGAACCCAGGTGAAGAACGCAAGTGCGTTTTGCCAGGGGGCCCATGGTGGCCCCAGAGCCCCTTGGTCGGTAGCCAGAGGCCTCAGTCAGCAGCCGAGGAGCTCAGGCTGTCCTGCCCCTGGAGGAGGCTTGGCATGCACCCCATACAACAGCCCGTTGGAGCCCACTCAAGAGCCACTTCCTACCAGCCCGTGAGCTGATCCTCCGTCTGCTCAAACTGGGACTGTGGGCATTGGAAGCGGCCCTGGCCGGGACTGTGTCCAGGTGCTTGGGCCAGTCTGATCCAGCTCAGGCAGGATGACCAGCACAGAACTGGGGTCAAGGCTGACATCCCGGCGCTGGTTCTCACTTGCCGCCAGTTCCCCATGGGCAGTGGGCTTGAAATAGGTCCGTCAGCAGACTCTGCCCTTCCACAGCAGACACCACAAGTCCACCCCTACGCTGCCCTCTGTGGCAGGCATCACCAGTTGACCATACCTTCCACCTTCCCCTGCAGCATCACCTCCAGGGAGGGGCAGGGGCAGGGGCGGCCCACTCCCCACCTCGTCCTCTGGTTTTGTGATGGGGAGAGAAGTCAGCAAGTGAGCACGTGTGACCTGCGGAGGCTGCAGCCCAGGGTTGAAGGCCATGCCAATGGATATGCTGGGCAGGGCCAGGCGTGTGCAGTGCCTGGGGGCTGAGGACAGAGGGGCACAGAGCCATGTGATCCACCCCCTCTGGAGAGATGGTCAGAGCTGGTGCCTCCCCCACCTATGCACACAGAAGATTCCACAGAGGATGGGGTGGGAACATGGCATCACGCTGTACTTACAACCTGGATCAGGCGAGTCCCATTTCGTGAGCGGAAACTGCAGGAACATCGGAAACACTACTGGCATTCAGATCAACATGCTTCCCTGAGATCGAAGTGGCACTAGGGCGGGGGTGGGGGGAGGATTCAGGAAGGCGTGGAGGGCATCTCCCTGGAGGTTCTCAGGAAGGTCTCCCAGAGGCTGGGCCACTGCCCACCCCGTCCCCAGACTCAGGTTCGTGGTGGCATCATCATTTTAGTAGCCTCGGCACCTGTGACAGTGACGTCAACTAGGGCCCAGCTTGCCCACTCAGTCCTGCTCCCTCCAGCCACGTGGTTCTCAGAAGGGCTCGTCGCATGTCTCGCTGTGACCTGTGACCTTGGAGCTTGGGCTACAGCCTCCAGGCCCTCCATGGCCGCTACCAAACAGGCAGCATGAAGCCACTGAGACATCAAGCCCTCCTTCATCCACGGTCTCCCTGGACCAGCCCTCGGTCTTTTCTTCTCAATCCATTCACTGTTCTTAGTGAAGGGAAACCGACGGCTTTGATGATCTTGGGAGTCTCCTCGTTTGTCCTCATAGCGTGCGACGGGAGCGTGCAGCCTGGAGTCAGCAGGCCACGTGGGTTGGATTCCAGGGCTTGTCCGTGATTCGTTTTTCCGGGACGGCAAAATGCCGCTCAGAACTGACACACTGTTACCTGCTTGGACACCCACGTGCCAGCATGCCCTCGGGCTCCCTGCTGCTGGGGAGGGACAGAGGTGAGGCCCGCAGCCCCAGTGTTTGTCTGCTCTGCTGGCCGCCAGCCGAGTTTGCAGGAGGAAGCTGCCGCAGCAGGAAGCAGCCCCAGGAGAAGGCCCCGGGGGAGGCTCCTGTGTCCCACCTTCTGTCTGTGTGGAGTGTGTCCTGGTCCAGAGGGAAGGATGACTTCCCGGGCTCAGAGTCACCCCTCAGCTGTAGGCCGACCTCATGCGATGGAGACATGCACCGAAAAAGTTCACGACCCAGACCCAGCACGGAGTGGGGAACACGGTTCTGTGAAGGATGCTGAGATGGAGGTTCGCCCCGGGGCCCCATACCATCCCCAGGGTCCTTGCAAGAGGGAAACCAGCGGTCAGCCTGCCAGCCCTGGAGGTGGAGGAAGGGCCCAGGGCCATGGTTGGCTTCTAGAAAATGGGAAAGGTGCAGGAAAGGAGTCTCCTGCCCGGGCAGGGGTGGGAGGGGTGTTGGTCACCGGCAGGAGCCCCGCAACACCTGGCTCCAGACCCACGTATCCGATCAGACTCGCGAAGTCTGATACCATGAGAGAGGAACCGTGTGGTTCTGAGCTGTGGGTCTAAGGAATCCACGTGAGGCCTCGCTGTGCTCACAGGGGAGACAGGAGCTGTGACACACGTGTCACTGCTCACACGCACGCCTTGCTGTCCTCGCCACCTCACTCACAGGACACAAGCTCCAGGAAAAGTTTCTGAGAGTCAAGGGCCCAGGGCGGCAGCGGCCGGGCATTAACCCCAGCATAGGCCCCTGGCTCTCGCCTGCAGAGCCCTGAGTCCTTACTCCCGGCTCCAGCCCCCAGTATCTGGGGGGCATGGGCCAGGTGCTTGGTCTCTGTGTGGGGGCATCTGCTGGCCTGTGTTCATACACTCACCCCACACGTGTGCACGGGCACACACACCCTGTACATGCACGCCCTGGGCTGCCTGCCCCGTGTGGCTATGGCCGCGGGCACCAGCCTGTCTGAGCCCCCCTGTCTTGCAGAGGGAGCGTGAGAACGGCTCCAACCTGGCCTTCATGTTCCGCCTGCCCTTCGCTGCCGGCCGCGTCTTCAGCATCAGCATGCTGGACACACTGCTGTATCAGGTCAGCCTGGGGCCTGGCTGACATCCGGTCCTGAGCCACGTTCATCCTGGGTCCCCAGGAGACCCAGTGGGACTGAGTGGTTCTGGGCCTTGTCCCTGACCGGGAGCCACAAGGGTTCACCCCTAAGCATCACCATCCTTTCCTCCCAGGAGGGTGCTGGCCTAGGGTCACTCCTGGCAGCCTTTGGGTTTCTGATCCCTTCTGACCTAAGGCACATGACCAAGCGAGCTAGCAAGGCCAGGAAAGGCCACCCAGCTCTGTGTGCTGGCATGCTGTGCAGGGGACACTGTGGGTGCCCAGCGGGCGTGTCCCGCCAGGGGGTGTGGAAATGCCCACAACGCCAGCCTCACTGCAGCCCCTCTCCTCCAGTCCTTCGTGAAGGACTACATGATCCCCATCACCAGGCTGCTGCTGGGCTTGGACACCACCCCGGGCTCCGGCTACCTCTGTGCTGTAAGTGCCTGGGCCGTAGGGGGGGACAGGGCGGGGCCTGTCTCTTATACACATCTCCCTGGACCATCCTGCAATTAAAGGCCTGACAGGTGCCATCTGTCCTGTCCTCCTCCTGTCGCCCAGGGCGCAGGGATTCGGCGCTGGCACAGTGTGATACTCTGCAGTGCTCGTGTCACCTCCGATTTCTTCCAGAAAGTCATTAAACAGACCCGCGTGGGAGCTGCTCCAGCGTCTGCAAACTTCCCCCAGGGCAAGAGTGCAGAGGTGGTAAAAGCACGCTAGGATTCCTCAAGTTCAAGGGAGCTGGAGCCTGTGCACGGCGAGGTGGGAGGTGTGTGGAGTCAGAAAGGAGGGGCCAGACTTAAACCCGCTCAGAGTCATCTTCTCTTTCCTCCACAGCTCCTCCATCTGAGGCTGAGCCCCAGAGCTTCCCAAGGACCACAGATCACACAGAGGGTTAGAGCACGTCTTAGCATAGGTTTTCCCTCATAACTCAGTTAGTGAAGAATCCACTTGAAATGCAGGAAACCCTGGTTCAGTTCCTGGATCAGGAAGATTCACTGGAGAAGGGATAGGCTACCCACTCCAGTATTCTTGGGCTTCCCTTGTGGCTCAGCTAGTAAAGAATCTGTCTGCAATGCAGGAGACCTGGTTGATCCCTGGGTTGGGAAGATCCCCTGGAGAAGGGAAAGGCTACCCATTCCAGTATTCTGGCCTGCAGAATTTCATAGACTATATAGTCCATGGGCTCACAAAGTGTCAGACATGACTGAGCTACTTTCACTCACACTCAAACTAGCTTAGGTTTTCCCCAAAGCAGTGTCTGAGACTAGAGGTGGGCTTCAGGTCATTTATTAGGGTGGGGGTCCAGGCAGATGGGGCTTCCCATGTGACGCTAGTGGTAAAGAACCCACCTCCCAATGCAGGAGATGCAGGTTTGATTCCTGGGTCAGGAAGATTGCCTGGAGCAGGCCGTGGCAAACCAAACCAGTGTTCCTGCCTGGAAAAATTCCACGGACAGAGGAGCCTGGTGGGCTATAGTCCATGGAGTCACAAAGAGTCAGATACAACTAAAGTGGCTTAGCACGTGTGCCGGGGGATGAGCGATGAGTGGGGACGGAATATGGAGATGAGCAGGTTGTCCTACAGGCAGACTCCTCCAGCGCCGAGATCCCCATCGGCATCTACAGGACCCAGTGCCACGTCTTCTCCACCGAGGTGTGGGGCAGGGGCCTGGGGATCCAGGCCCTTTTGGGGTCAGGTTCACAGGCACCCACGTGGTTCCTTGGGCGGCTCTGGGGGAGGGGAGAGCACCGAGGGGGCCCCGAGAGTTGGGAGCCCACGGGGGCCTCAGACAGCCTCGGGGGTCGGGGCAGTAGCCCCACAGGCACCCAGGTGGCTCTGGTTTCCTTTGCAGCCCCACGACCTCAGGGCCCAGGTGAGTGGTCCCTTCAAGCTCACGGGAGTGCCTGAGCCCAGCCCCCCCAGGGGCGGGCAGGGGTGGTGAGGAAGCAAGTCCCCAGGTGGCTGCGGCCAAGGTGCAGCTCAGAGAGGACTCAGCGTCACTCTCCTCCTCCGTGCAGATGGGGAAACTGAGGCCAGGGTGGGAAGCCCAGGCTTCCCCCGCCCCCAGGCTATCTGCCCCTCCCTTCCTCCCCCTATCTGTCCCCACTTCCACACCCCCCAGGTCCCCAGGTCACCCACCAAGCCTTGCAAGGCTCTGCGCATCCCAGCCCACCATCGGGCTGCCCCTGTTCTCCTGCCCCCTTGGTGAGGAAACTGAGTCTCCTAGAGGGGTATCCCCCCCCACCCCGCTGTGGTAAAGTCAGAACACGCAGCCCCAGAGAGGTGAAGGGAGGCCCACCTCTCACCAGCAAGTCAGGGACGGGCCTGACCCAGGGTTTGGGGAGAGGAAGGGACGTCCACCTGAGAGAAGGGCCTGGGGTACCCTCGGAACTGTGACTGTCCTCCCCATCACCCCAGCTGGTCCGTGGGTCCCCTCGGTCCTCTGCCTAGCGCCCGTTCCCCTTCCCTGTCCGCCCCCCGCCACCACCTGCCCTGTCCCCAGACACCCTTCCCCTCCCAGGCCTCACCCCTCCTCCCTGGCTAGTCCCAGGTCTCGGTGAGCATGGAGGACTGCGAGGACACTCGGGAGACAAAGGGGCCCTGGGGTGCGCGGGCAGGCACGGGCGGCGGCAGCACCCACAGCCGGCACACAGTGGGCAGTGACCCCGCCGAGCACCCGCTCCTGCGGCGCAAGAGCCTCCCGTGGGCGCGGAGGCTGAGCCGCAAGGGCTCCCGGCACACGGGGAAAGCGGGAGCCGAGTGGATCAGTCAACAGCGGCTCAGCCTGTACCGGCGCTCGGAGCGGCAGGAGCTCTCAGAGCTGGTTAAGAACCGCATGAAGCACCTGGGGCTGCCCACCACTGGCTACGGTAAGAGACAGGGCGTCTGTCTGCTCTCCTGGCCCGAGTGAGGAGGGGGGCTCCCCTAGATCCAGTGCCAAGCCCCGCAAGGAAAGGTTCATTCACCCTCTGCTCTGGGGCCTCAGTTTCCACATCTGTAGGAAAAAAGATGCCTATAGCCTGAGCCAGTAGGCAGCCGTCCCGGAGGAGGCTTCTGCGTGTGGGTGGGGACAGTCTTGCCAGGCTCCCTGAAAGCCAAAGGCACTGGCCTCAGCCAGGGGGCAGATTGGCCACCTCCGGCTGGTCCTGCCAGGATCAGGAACGCAGGACCCCATCATGTTCCCCTGAGGATAGGAACAGGGCATGGCGGGGACACCCCAGAGCCCTGGTCACCCCTCCCCGGACCCTCCCCACAGCCGGAGCTTGTGCGGGATAGGAGCCCCCAGGCTATCTGCCCCTCCCTTCCTCCCCCTATCTGTCCCCACTTCCACACCCCCCAGGTCCCCAGGTCACCCACCAAGCCTTGCAAGGCTCTGCGCATCCCAGCCCACCATCGGGCTGCCCCTGTTCTCCTGCCCCCTTGGTGAGGAAACTGAGTCTCCTAGAGGGGTATCCCCCCCCACCCCGCTGTGGTAAAGTCAGAACACGCAGCCCCAGAGAGGTGAAGGGAGGCCCACCTCTCACCAGCAAGTCAGGGACGGGCCTGACCCAGGGTTTGGGGAGAGGAAGGGACGTCCACCTGAGAGAAGGGCCTGGGGTACCCTCGGAACTGTGACTGTCCTCCCCATCACCCCAGCTGGTCCGTGGGTCCCCTCGGTCCTCTGCCTAGCGCCCGTTCCCCTTCCCTGTCCGCCCCCCGCCACCACCTGCCCTGTCCCCAGACACCCTTCCCCTCCCAGGCCTCACCCCTCCTCCCTGGCTAGTCCCAGGTCTCGGTGAGCATGGAGGACTGCGAGGACACTCGGGAGACAAAGGGGCCCTGGGGTGCGCGGGCAGGCATGGGCGGCGGCAGCACCCACAGCCGGCACACAGTGGGCAGTGACCCCGCCGAGCACCCGCTCCTGCGGCGCAAGAGCCTCCCGTGGGCGCGGAGGCTGAGCCGCAAGGGCTCCCGGCACACGGGGAAAGCGGGAGCCGAGTGGATCAGTCAACAGCGGCTCAGCCTGTACCGGCGCTCGGAGCGGCAGGAGCTCTCAGAGCTGGTTAAGAACCGCATGAAGCACCTGGGGCTGCCCACCACTGGCTACGGTAAGAGACAGGGCGTCTGTCTGCTCTCCTGGCCCGAGTGAGGAGGGGGGCTCCCCTAGATCCAGTGCCAAGCCCCGCAAGGAAAGGTTCATTCACCCTCTGCTCTGGGGCCTCAGTTTCCACATCTGTAGGAAAAAAGATGCCTATAGCCTGAGCCAGTAGGCAGCCGTCCCGGAGGAGGCTTCTGCGTGTGGGTGGGGACAGTCTTGCCAGGCTCCCTGAAAGCCAAAGGCACTGGCCTCAGCCAGGGGGCAGATTGGCCACCTCCGGCTGGTCCTGCCAGGATCAGGAACGCAGGACCCCATCATGTTCCCCTGAGGATAGGAACAGGGCATGGCGGGGACACCCCAGAGCCCTGGTCACCCCTCCCCGGACCCTCCCCACAGCCGGAGCTTGTGCGGGATAGGGGCGGGGCAGGTCAGGGGGCCCAGCACCAGGACACTCGACCACTGCTCTTGGGGCAAGGCCACCCCATTCCCGCGACTTCAGGGCTGTGCCACCAGGGTGTTTGTTGTCGCCAGCAGATTTTCTCTGTAGCTTGATTTGGGGAAAAGTTTGTGACTCTGACCGTGAACAGAGCTGGCATCCCTGGCCGGGCCTGAGGGGACTGGCCAGCCCCTCCCTCGCTCCAGAGATGCTACCTCTGTTGATGGGGCTGAAAGGGGCCCAAGCCCTCCGCCCCTCCACCACAGCCTGGCCTCGTCCACACCCCAGGCTGGGTGGAGGCTCTGACCTCCGCTAGGCTCTGTCTCTGGGGGACTCTGCCCCACACCCCACCCCGGGCCTGGCTATATTTTTCTGGGCACCCACTCCCCTACCCCGCCACCTGCTGCTCACCTCCTGGGTCAGGGGCCCTCAAGCCCCTCCAAGTGGGACCAAGCGGCTTCGGGCTTCACCCAGAGCCGCCCAAGGGTCTCTCGGGTCTGGCTATATGCCAGGCGCAAGGAGATCACCAGCCAGGAGAGCTGCCCAGCCCCTCCAGGCCACGCCCCTGCCGTGCGGCATCCTTGTGCACTCTGTGCCCTTTCCCCGGGAGGGTGCTGTCACCCCGTCCTGGGTGGTGTGCTGGTTGCTCAGGCTCCCAGTGGGGGTCCCATTTCATGGCCCCATGTCACATGGCAGGTAGACACTCCAGCCCAGCTGAGCCCCAGAGCAGGCCCCTGCCCCTCGGGGCTCCCCTGGGCCTCCCCACCCCCCGTGCGCCCCCACCAGAGCTTGGCAGACAAAGAGCCGACTTCTCGTCTGGGACAGACAGGCCGCCTGCGGCCTGCGTGCACCTCCCGCCCCCGCTCTGCCAGCCGCCTCCTCCACGCTGCTTGCTGATCTCCGTCTCTTCTCTCTGTTTCTGTCTGTCCCTCTTCCTGTGTGTTCCATAGAGGATGTAGCAAATTTAACAGCCAGTGATGTCATGAATCGGGTAAACCTGGGATATTTGCAAGGTAATTCTGCTCCGGGGGCCGGAGTCTGGCATAGGGGGCGTGCCGACCCTTCCTGACGGTCCACCCGGTGGCCGCCCGCCCCAGCCAGGCAGGCAGACAGGGCGAGACATGAGAGAGGGTCCCTGCAGGCAGGGCCCCACGAGCTCCCAGGCTGCCCCACTGCAGGGACCCTAACTTTCTCCCCACTGACTGCTGACTTCAGCACGGCCCCCTGCACCCCAGCCCTTCTGCCCACTTAGTTGTCTGAGACAAGCCCTGCTCTGGACACGCAGGCAGCCACCGGCCGGCCCCTGGGAGCCCACCCAGCTCTTGGGAAGCACTGGCATGGAGCACCCCAGGCCAGGGTACCCGTGCCCCCAGCATGGAGGAGCACAGTGAGACCTGAGCTGCTGTCTGGGGCCTTGGGGTCTGCAGCACCCTGAGCCTTGGAGGGCCACCCAAGCCAGGTGGACGGTTGACCTCCACTCCCCAGCTGGGGCTTCACGAGATGGGGGCCTCTTCAGTTGAGACAAAGCCTGATTGTACCACATTTTCATCCAGGCACTCAGGTGCTGCTTGGGCCCCTGTATCTTCCAAGAAGACACCCCGCAGCCCCCAGACCCGCCCCAAGACCCCAACAGGGGTCAGAGTCCAGGCCCCAGACCTCACTGCTGGGACCCCTTCTTTACCTGGGGGTCCCCAGGCTCAGAGCTGTGCAGGCCTCCTGAACCCAGGTGGGTGTTAGCTAAGGTGGGCCGGTTTCTGAGGATGGCCAGGACTGAAAGACCCAGGATTGAGCCGTGGGGGAGCTGCGGGGCGGCCCAGGAGGCAGAGCCCTGACCGCACCCCACCCCCCACCCCGGGTCCCTGCGTTTTTCCTCACTTGCACCCACGACCGTGTTCACAGCAGACTCCCCACTAGGCCAGCGCGAGAGTCAGAGCCTGGGGCTGCCCTGAGCGGGAGGGTTGGGTCGCCACCTCCCTGTGGCCAGCTGCACTCGCCAAGGCTCGCAGGCAGGGTGGCTGTACCTACAGGGTCACTGCGTGGTGTTTAATGAGCCCCTGCCCCTGGTGTGTGGACGTCGAGAGGTGCCTGGGGCAGGACCTAAAACCAGAGGAGAGGCTGGCCCCAGGAGGCTGCAGGGCGGTCCTCCAGGGGGATGCCACCCCAAAGCACCCCCCCAGCTGGGTGCAGATGAGAGAGGAGACACCCCCAGCCGTGACATGTCGACACAGCCCCTTCCACACAGTCACCCCTGGGGGGAGGGCTCCAGCTGCCCCCAGTTCACAGTTCTGAGGCAGGGGCTCCAGAGGGGTGGTGTGGACCCCCAGGGGCTGGCGAGAGACTGGTCTGCGGGTCCAGGGAAGAGCCCCCATGGAGGCTGGAATGCCAGGTGCGGAGGCAGGGGGGCTCTGCCCTTGGTCATGGGCCAGCCCCCGGCCCCACACCAGGCCCTCCCTGGAGCACAGCAGGTGCAATCAGGTCGTCCCTTCTGGGAAGTCGGGGTCAGGGCTTCGTGGGTCACCCAGTCTCCGGGTGCTACAGCCGGACTCCATGTGCCTGCCCCCACCACCTCTCAGCCCAGCACCCCTAGAAGCACAAAGCTGGGCCCAGCTTGGGCTGGGACCGCCCATAATTCACCCACCGAGGAGGGTCCAGTGAGGCAGGGGCCATGCCCACCCTCCGCGACCCCGCCCCTGGGTTAGATGGACAGGTGACCCTGTCCCTTGTCAGCCTCTCTGTTTCCCTTGTTCTTGGTGGCTGTTCTCAGGGGTACAGGGTCCACCAAAGCCTCCCGCGCCTGCCCGCACCTCCGCTGCCCCAGCCCCGCTCTTTGCTGCCCTCCATGGACATGCACTGCCTCCGTGAGCCAAGCCCACCAGTGACCCCATGCGGTGGGAGGGGTGGGGGTCGGGCTGTCCCCTTTCTGGGCGGGGACAGAAGCCTGGACCAGGTGATGTCTGTAAGGCCCCAACCCCCATTCGGCCTGCACTTCCACCCCCAGCTGTCCCCTGAAGTATGCCAGGCTCCACCTGCTGCTGTGGGAGTCCCGAATCCAGAGTCAAATTTGGCCCTGAACTCGCCAGTTCAGGGAAGTGAGCCGCAACACCCCTTGCTGGCCCGCCGGCAGCTGTCCCACCTTCCCTGAGCCCCTGACCCCCATGGCCAGGGAGCCCTCCTGGGACGGGAGGGGCCGGGGCAGAGAGAAGGAGGTGGGAGGAGCTGGGGCAGAGGTCGCCGAGGGCCCTACCCACCCCTCCACCAGGGCTGTCCCCCTCAGTGCCCAGTCCTGGGTCAAGAGGTGCCTTTAGGCATCCCCAGATGTGTAAACTGAGGCCACGAGCCATCCACCTCCTGCCACTTCCTGAGTGCAGGGTCACTGGGGACAGTGGCCAGCCCAACCCCATAGTTGGCCAAAGGGACATCTATGAGGTGACCAGAGTCTCTCTAGAACCAGGTCCCACCCCAGTAGCTGGACGCTGGGAACCGGGTCCCACCCCAGCGGGCCACATCCTGGGCCACCAATAGCCGGACGCTGGGAACCGGGTCCCACCCCAGCGGGCCACATCCTGGGGCCACATCCAGGGCCACCCCAATAGCCGGACGCTGGGCTGGCTGTACCAGCAGTGGGCAGTGGCCTGGCCCTGTGTGTGCCCGAGGGGACCTCCAGCAGAGTGAGCCGGTTGGACTCTGGGCTGATGCTGCTGGACAGGTTTTGGGAAACAGAGGGCAGATCCAAGGTTGACAGCTGAGGAGGAGACTGGGGGTGGCCTATATGGGACAGGGGTCCTGGGAGGGGGGTGAATGAGCCTGGGCTGGGTGTGTGTGCAGGTGTGTCGTTGTGTGCTGGTGTGTGCACACGTGGAGGTATGCACAGGTGTGCTCCACATTCAGGGTCCCCACCTCCTAAGATGCTGGTGACTCAACAAGCTACGGGGGTGGGCAGGGGTGGTGGCTGCTCCTGGCCCATGCAGTGCTGGGCTGAGGCCCACGTGGGTCGGAGGACCGGCCAGGCCAGGTTCCCCAGGACGGGGCTCGAGCGGGACAGCCCTACAGCCAGGAGGATTCTGCAGTTGACCAGAGCTGCCAGCTCCTCGGGGCCCGGCGGAGCAGAGATGGGCAGGGGCTGAGGGGTGACCGCCCGCCGGGCCCTGTCTCCTCCGCAGACGAGATGAATGACCACCAGAACACCCTCTCCTATGTGCTCATCAACCCCCCGCCCGACACACGGCTGGAGCCCAACGACATCGTGTAAGTACCGAATCCCCAAGCAAGTGTAGACACCTGCCCTTCACCACGTGGACTGGTGCTGTGCACCCACAAGGGTGTCCAGCCTGGCCTCCTGGGCAAAGCGTGATGCCAGCGCCCTCCACCCTTCCCACAGGTATCTCATCCGCTCCGACCCCTTGGCCCACGTGGCCAGCAGCTCCCAGAGCCGGAAGAGCAGCTGCAGCAACAAGCTGGCCTCCTGCAACCCTGAGACGCGGGATGAGACACAGCTCTGATCGCCTTGCAGAGTCTGCAGGCCCGTGATACATGAGCACGAGCCCTGCCCGGCACCCAACCCTGAGATGCTCCCGGGACTGGGCCAGAGGGAGCAGACCTTCGCTGGGTGAGGGCGGGGGCTGTCCTGGGCACCGCCAGATGCTGGCGGGAAGCCTTTTTAATACGTTTTTATGAATCTGTACAACCCTGATCCTTTGCACAAACGCACCACAACTCGTGACCGGATCTGGCCATGGCAGAGGGCGAGGAGTCGGGCTGGACCACGAGGTGAGGCTGGGGTGGATCAGAGGGGTGCCCGGGCCGGGGGCTCACACCACGACAGGAGAGGGACGCTGCAGCCCAAACTCGCCATGTTTCTTCAGTCGTGGACCAGTCTAGCCTGTGGCTCTGGGCCAAGCCACGGGGTGGGGGGTCGCCCTTCTCGCCTGAGTCCCTCCCCTGTGCGCTCCTTTGAGAAGGAAATGGAAAGCAAGAGGGTCTTCAGCTTGGCCAAGCCCCTGGCCCAGCAGGACGGGCTCTGGAGAAGCGCCAGGGTGGGCCCCTGTCGCGCACTGGGGATCCTGCAGCCCGTGACTTTGTGGAGGAGACTTGGACGACTGCCTTTTCCTCTATTTTTACGCTGAACTTTTGCAGCCGCACCATCTGACGCCCTTTTAAACAAGAAGTCTGAAGCGCAATGCAGCCGCGGGCTGCCGGCCCACGCCCCCGAACAGGGACTTCTCCTTATCAGAGGAGGGACTCCGGGCACCACCTCAGTTCCTTTGTGACTGTTGCTGACAGGTTTGCACGCTCAGTGCTGGAAACTTCCATTAAATGGATGCACTCTGCAGACAGGAGGTCCCCTTGTGAGGCATTCTCTCCGTGGTTGCATGCTCTGGGCCTGGGTCTGCCCCAGCCGCTCAAGGGTTAGGAACAACCCCTGGCACACCACAGGAAAGCCCCCAACTCAAGGAAATGCGGCTGGCCCAGGTCCTCCCCCAAAGCAGGAAGCAAGTCAGCTGGAGGCAGGGGTTCCAGGAGCAGGGGTCCCCTGTGCGCTCCCCTGCGCAGGGGTTCCGGGCGAACCTGGGGACAGGTCTGTGCGCCTCCCCGGCACAAAGACACTCCTGTTGGTTCTCAGCTGGGGAGAGTACTCTTACAGAGTACCCCCAAGAGTCTGGCAGGGGAAGGACCAACCCAGCCCCCAGGGGGTGTGTGGCCAGGCCATACAGCGGCTGAAGTGGCCTGCCCCCAGGGAGCGACATGACTCAGGGCCACCCTCCCCTTCCCCGGTCAAGGCCGCACGTCCAGCTCACCCCCCACTGGCTGCCTGGGACCCTCCCACCTAGAGAGGGTCTCCACACCTGGGGTAGGGGTAGCTGCTGGGACAGTGCGGGTGTCTGATCGAGGAGGGGAAACTCAGGGGCCCTCGACGGGGTGACAGGCTGTTGACATGGGCTCAGGTGGCCTCTGGGGCCAGGGTCTGTCCCAGCAGGGTGTCAGTGGCTCCCAGGGTCCTGCCAGGGACTGTTCCCTTCCGCACCCGCCACTTCTGGCAGCCACGTGCCAGCTCCCCAAGGGGAGGAGGCCCCTGCAGGAGTAGAGACCGAGGGAACCTTCTTGGCTGCTGGAGCGGGGTCTCCGTCCAGGTGGGGTTGCAGCCCCTCAGTCGCCCACTGGGAAGACAGCGTCCGACTGGGGTCCCTGGAGGTGGCTGCTTGACTGGGTGCACAGGATAGGGTGAGGAATGGGGTCTCCTCTGGGCCAGACGCGCTCTCACCCAGACACGCTCTCACCCAGACGCGCTCACACCCAGACGCGCTCACACTCAGATGCGCTCACACTCAGACGCGCTCTCACGCCCATCGCCACCTGCAGAGGCTTCAGCACAGGCCTGAGACTGGATCCAGAAAACCTGACCGGGCAGAAGACATTTCTCAATGTTTTGACAGGTTTTCAGACATAAAATGGGAGAGACACCTCTGATTTTTTTTAATTCCTGTAGAAAGCTGGTCACGACAACGGCACCAGCGACAAGCGGGCTGTTGTGGCCTGTGACGTGATGTGGCCTGGGAACGCCGGCCCTGAGGTGCCCGTCCGCCTCCCCAAGAGCTGAGCATTTACAATGGACTTGGAGCAGATGTGAACAGTCTCAGGGCAACCACCCAGAATCTCAGAGAGAAGTGCGTTGGGTAGCTGGGAGATGAAAGGAGATGGAATTGTACCAAGCGCTTATTAAAAGCAGAACGGGCAGAAAAAGGGACAAGGTGTGCACAGCGGTCAGGAACAGGGCAGAGGCCACCCCACCCCGGCCCCTCAGAGGCCCAGCCCTGGGAGGACGCTGGCGCACCCGCCACAGACACGGGCTCAGCTGCCAGGCACGAGTCCACACGACCACAAAGCGGGCACCCCCACATTCGCACCTCGTCTTCACCCCAGGCCAGACCAACGGTTGCAAAGGTGCCTTTTCCCTCTGGGGGCTCAAGTTCGAGTCAGCACCTTGGCAGCTGAGCCCCCCGATGGGTGGGCGTCTCAAGAATTGCAGCATTTTCTTGTGAGATTGGTGAGCTAAGCTTCCCGTGGGTCGGGCAGGACTGTGTTCCTGGTGCCAGACAGGCGTGCTGGCTGGGCTGGTGCACACAGGGATGCCATCCGGTACCTCAGCCCATCGCCCTGCTGCCAGCCTTGCCCCCCTGGGGCTTGAGAGGTTTGGCTGGGGCCTCCAGGGGAGGAGTTCTCCAGGGCAGCCAGTGGACCAGGGCCACATTTAGGCCCAGTGAAGTCAGTGGAAGTTTGAGTGCCAAGCAGGGTGGTCTCGGAGGACTCAGGGGTGCCCAGAAAGAGCAGGTAAGAATCTTTACCCAGGACTGCTCCAACCCCAGCCCCCCAAGCTCTAGGCGACCACATGGGTTGCTCCATTCCATCCCTGGGCACCTCCAGGGAGACCACCCAGCCCCTGCAGATCCCTTCTCTAGCTGGGACCCTCATTATCTCCAAGGTCTCCCCAGGGCTCTGCAGCGAACAGCTCACCCAGAGAGCCTTCCTGCTGCCCCGACTTCCCAGGGACCCAGGCCACAGCTCCCGGGATGCCAAGCAGGGACTTCAGACTCGCCCTCAGTATCCATAGCCCCTCTCCAGCCCAGCTCGGGGCCTGGGGCTTCAGCCCAGCAGCTCCAGGAGTCTGGACGGAGGGGTCACGGGGAGCCCATCAGCCCCCCTCGGTGCTGAGGCGGCCCCTGTGGCTGGTTCCCAGCTATCCTGCTGCACAGGGTGGGCTGGGGGCCTTCCCAGGGGAACCCTCCCCCAGGGCCTCCCCCTGGTGCTGAGCCTGAGTCCTCGGCCAGAGGGGCTGAGGCAGACGGGGAGCCGAAGAGGTCTAGAACCCCCGCTTACCACAGCGCTATCAGGAGAACGCAGCAGCTCTGGAGGTCTAAGATGACTGAGACAGAATATATCTTCTAAGGGGAAAGAAGCAGAACACTTGAAGAGACATTCACAAAAGAAACACAAGGTGAGCAACAAGGACGTGGAAATATGCTGTGTTCATCTCTAACCTGGAAAACAGCCATTAACACCAAAAGAAGGGGTCACATTCCAAATACCAAGAGTAACAGTCAAAAGCGCCCCCAAAGCCACGCGCTCCCTGGGGCCCAGCGCTTAGGGCTCCGACTCCCACTGCCACGCCACGCTGCTGTTCAGGCGCTCAGCCGTGTCCAGCTCTTTGCGACCCCACGGACCGCAGCGCGCCAGGCTGCCCAGTCCTGCACTGTCTCCAGGAGCCTGCTCAAACTCATGTCCATTGAGTCGGTGATGCCGACCAACCATCTCATCCTGTCCCCCCTTTCTCTTGCCGTCAATCTTTCGCAGCATCAGGGTCTTTTCCAGTGTGTCGGCTCTTCACATCAGGTGGCCAAAGTGTTGGAGCTTCAGCATCAGTCCTTCCAATGAATATTCAGGGTTATTTCCTTTAGAACGGACTGGTTGGATCTCCTTGCAGTCCAAGGGACTCTCAAGATCTCCAGCACAACAATTCAAAAGCATTAATTCTTCAGCACTCAGCCTTCTTTGTGGTCCAACTCTCACATCCATACATGACTACTGGAAAAACCATAGCTTTACTAGATGGACCTTTGTCAGGAAAAGTGATGTCTCTGCTTTTTGTTACGCTGTTAGGTTTGTCCCTGATAGCTCAGTTGGTAAAGAATCTACCTGCAATGCAGGAGACCCTGGTTCGATTCCTGGGTTGGGAAGATCCCCTGGAGAAGAGAACGGCGACCCACTCCAGTATTCTGGCCTGGAGAATCCCATGGACAGTCCCTGGGGTCACAAAGAGGCGGACATGACTCAGCAGCTTTCACTTCCATTTTCACGAGATTTGTCACAGCTTTTCTTCCAAGGAACAACCGTGCTTTAACTCATGCCTGCAGTCACTGTCCGGTGCTTTTGGAGCCCAACAAAATAAAATCTGTCACTGCTTCCACTTTTCCCCCTTCAGTTTGCCATGAAATGATGGGACTGGATGCCATGATTAAGATCAACATTTCTCAAATGTTGAGTTTGAAGCCAGCTTTTTCACTCTCCTCTTTCAACCTCATCAAGAGGCTCTTTAGTTCATCTTCACTTTCTGTCATCGCCATGGCCCAAGTTCAGTTCCTGGTTGGGGAACTGAGATCCCACAAGCCACGTGGCATGGCAAAGAGGGGGCAAAAAGAGCCACGACTTGGCATATATGCTCTGCATATAAAGAGATAATCTTGTCTGTGCTTAGTCACTTAGTCATGTCCATCTCTTTGCGACCCCATGGACTGTAGCCTGCCAGGCTCCTGTGTCCATGGGATTCTCCAGGCGGGAATATTGCAGTGGGTAGCCATTCACTTCTCCAGGGGGTCTTCCCAACCCAGGGTTCAAACCCAGGGCTCCCGCATTGCAGGCGGACTCTTTACCAGCTGAGCCACCAGGAAGGCCCTGTCTGGATCATTCTAAAAGTGTCTCTGCATCAGTAAGACAGAGAGCCCCCCGGTGAGAGCAGCCCGACTGAAAGTGGGCAAAGGAAACCCCAGGAAGTCCCCGAAAGGAAGCGGAAGCACGGTCGACCTCTGGAGTGCTCACCCTCCTCCACGTCCACGTCAGGGGACGCCCAGTGACACAGCCACGGGGTTCTGGGTGAGCCCACCGTGCGCCCACCGAGGGCCCTCTGAGGACTGGAGGCGCCGACCTGAGCTGGAGGCAGGAGCAGACCCGCCCCCAGCCCCCAACCTCGATCTGCTCTGAGACTCCAGGACTCATGGGCTCAGTTCCATGGGAAGGGCTCCCTGCCACACCCCGCAGCGGGCCTCCAAGCCCTGCCGAAGAGGCTGCAGTCCACGTTGGGGGCCCGTGGCCCTGCTCACTCGGTCCCCAGTGCCCAGCCCTGAATCAGCAGCTAAGACCCCCTAGAAAGGCCCCTGGGGACGTTGCACGTAGTGGCGGCCCATCTGCACAGCTGGAGACTGAACCCCCGGCTGTCACCCCTCTGGGGACCCTCTAAGTGACCAACTTCCTGTGGCACCTTCGCCCGGGCACCTGCTGGTCTGCCAACGCTCTGGCTCGCATGCTGCTGGCGCCAACACTCGCCGCCTGTTCTCCGCTTTTCTAGGAGGACCCTCATCTCTCTAATAAAGACCTTTAGGGCATTTCTTTTCCTGTCTTTAATCCTGATGCCTTATTATGACAACTCAGATATCCAGGAGAACCTTGGCTACTGAGTCTGGCCTCCGGCGACCTGGGCTCCACCCTGACTAACGGGGGACACTTCCAGAGCTTCACCGTTCGGTGGGGTCTGCTGAAGTCTCTGCTGTGTGTTATCAGAGTATGAGAATTCTAACTGTAGCACTTTCCATCCGGAATAATACATACCGAGTGTGATCAGCTTGTGTCTACACCTGGTTTTCCTCTTTGGCTTCCATGTAAATTATGCTGATACGTTCTCTCGTGTTGAATGTTTATTCCTGTTTAGATGCTGTTGAGCACGATGTCTTCGTCTGGGTTCCCTTGACTTATGCTCAGCAGCAGGAACTGGACCGTAATTTTCTGTTGCTGGGCCTCTGGCCAGGTTTTGATTGCAGAGAAACCTAGTTTTATTCATCAGTCTACTGGGTGTCCTTGCATGGACCCCACCCCGAGCCTCTTCCCCCGGACACACCTGAGCCTGAGATCAGGGTGTCTCCCTGATAATGACCTAACAGTCTACACGGCACGGCTTCTCTTGGCGGCGCAAATCAGCGGTGTGTCTTAAACTTCAGGATGCCTTGGATCAGCAAGCGAGGGTCCTTCTAGTCAGCGATCTAGAGGCTCCAGGACAGGGCGCCCAGGGGACGCCTGGCACACACTCTCCCTCAGCAGCTGAGTTGCCGTAAGCTCCAGGCCAGTGATGCCTAACGCTTGAAACTTGTGGAACCCGCCTCGGGGGGACTGCCTCGCTGGCGTACCGACCACCCCCTGGATAAAGTATCTCAGCATCCCTTTAACACCTGGAATAAAGACAGGCCAAAAAAAAAAATTGTTTCTTACAAAATAAGAGGCTAGAGAAATTTATCAGTTCAACTGGAGACAAATGGTTGAAAAAAAACACTTTAAATTCAAGTCCTGGGATTTCTCTGGTGGTCTCATGGCTAGGACTCCACACTTCCCTTGCAGGGGAGTTTGATCCCTGGTTGGGGAGCTGGGATCCCACATGCTACACAGCCAAAGCAAAATAAAATAAAAAGGAATGTATGAAAAAAACAAAAAAGGAAGGTATAGCCGGTTCATGTTGATGTCTGGCAGAAATCATCACAACATTGTAAAATAATTACCTGTAATTTAAAATAAAAATTTTAAAAATAGATTAAAAAAGAAATGAATTGTTAGCTGAAAGGAAAAATGCACAATATAAGGAAAAAAGTTGAGAACTGGGGGAAAAAATCCCTGAGGCTTCAGCCTGCCTGGCACTGCTGCTGACACCTCCCGGATGCTCACAAGCTTCCACCACAGGCCCCCGACAGGGACGAGCAAAGATCAGGCATTGTCTGGGGCACGAGTCTCCGTCTCAAAGCTCGGTCCCTGGAGCGGCATGCTTGTCAATTTAACCAGTCACATCACAAAGCATTTCAAGCTGTAGATGCTGAACGTGTGTACAGATAGGTGCCCGACAGTACGTCTCAGCAGCCCCAACCCCAAGCAGCACGCTCGGGCTGGACCCTGTTCCCATGCAGCCTGGCTGAGTGCAGCTGAGACCGCGGAAAGGTGCTTGGAGTTCCCACTCACCAGATGAAAACACGGGCCCAGGCAGGAGCTTCCAAGTGTGTTAGCTCTGAGCTTCGGAACACCACCAGTCTAGACTTCAGTTCCATGGGAGAGGGAGTTCTAAGCTGTTGCTATTTCTCTGTACCAGGGGCAACCCCAAACTCTCACGGCCAAGCAGGGCTCCCTTGAAACCACCTCTCACAAGTTACATCTGGGCGTGAGGGCATGGAGACCAGACTGTATGGTTTATCATTCATCCTGCCAAAGTAGCTTTTCCTCACTATTTAGGAAGTAACTTGGAAAACGGTAACTTGCTCTTAGAAAACACACAGACCCCTCTGCTGGCTGAGCACAGGGAGGAGGAGGGAGCCAGGAGCCAAGCTGCTTCCCAGGGCAAGTTCCGCCCCTGAGACTTCACACCCCAAGACCTCAATGGGATCCACAGCTTGGGCCTTGGCACAGAGACCTCGAAAGAGAGACAGTGCAACACGACTCTGTTGGCAATGCCAGGCCTGTGCGATGCAGCCTGGGACAGCCCCAGCCTGAGACCCGGCTTGGCGAGATGCCACCGTTGAGGCGCTCTGCCCCCATCCCACGCTGATGGACTTGGCTGTGACCCTGACACCAGGAGCCAAGCTCTTCCCAGGGCAAGTTCCGCCCCTGAGACTTCACACCCCAAGACCTCAATGGGATCCACAGCTTGGGCCTTGGCACAGAGACCTCGAAAGAGAGACAGTGCAACACGACTCTGTTGGCAATGCCAGGCCTGTGCGATGCAGCCTGGGACAGCCCCAGCCTGAGACCCGGCTTGGCGAGATGCCACCGTTGAGGCGCTCTGCCCCCATCCCACGCTGATGGACTTGGCTGTGACCCTGACACAGCAGCCCAGCCCACCTGGCCCTCCACCAGAAACTGAAGCCACGAACTGGGAGAAGAGCTGCTTCGAGGCTGCCCATGCCCGCTTCTCAGAAGCAAAACTGCCTTTACCAGGTAGGTCGGTGTCAATTACGAAATGTTATCTGAGTTCACCTTAACAAGAGATTTTATTTCAAGTAAATTTTTTCCCACCAAGTAACACCTGCAGTTTTAAGGAACAGACGTGCAGCCTAGGGACTTCCCTGGCGGTCCAGGGGCTGGGACTCTGCTTCCACTGCCAGGGGCGTGGATTCAATCCCTGATCAGGGGAACTAGGATCCCTCAAGCTGTGCAGCCAAAAATAACAAATAGGAGACAACACCAAAAAAACGTATAACGTAGATGTAAATTTGGAATTATGCTACTTTTCCGAGTGCCAGAGCAGAGAACAGTTTGGACCCAAACAGTCCGATCAGACATGGATCTGCGGGGACGTGCAGTCAAAGGACATACGGGAAGTTAGCCTTCGTCTGGCGTGTGCAAGTGTATGCACAGATAAATGAACGCCTCTGCACGTGTATGTGTAAAGTAAGAGGCTCGTTCACCCGTTTCACCTGGGCTGTGGGGATCCCAGGTCACAGCCAAGGACTCTCACGCAAACCTCCTTACTCAGGTGGACAGGTGGCAGGCTGGAATTCTGCAGGGCAAGGATAGGCTGCCCGGCCCTCTGCGGTGAGACAAACATGCAGCTGCCGGGAGGGTGGAATGTCTGCAGGGCGCGTGAAGCCCAGTCCCAGGGCAGAAGCGACGCCACAGCTGAGACGAAAATCCCCGCTGCGGGAACACGTCCGACGCTCGCTGCAACGCGCAGGGGGCCCAAGGGGCACATCTAGCCCCATGTCCCGCGCACTGGCCCGACTGAGCTCGGTGGAGGGCACCCAGCATGGGAACAACAGCCCCCCCATGCCCCACAGCTGACTGACCGTGTCGGGAGACCCAGAGTTTGCCCAGAGGTTCAGCAGGCCTGTCCTGGGGGTGGGAAGCACCTATCGGTCGTCCCTGAAAAGCTTCCACCTCCTCTGACTCCAGCAGGACCGCTCCGAATGTGCTCAGAACGTCATGGGTTCTGGCCTTGTCAAGGAAGAGGCTGGAAGGGCATCTTCTCTGGATAAGAGAGCAGTTAGCCAGAAACCACCAGAAGCTTCTCCGCAGTGCGGAGTGGGGACCCTGACCCACAGAACCAGCCACGACAACCTCACACAAACGTGGCCATAAAAGGCAAATTAGTTAAGTACTTTATTACATTTCAGTGCTTTCTTAAAATAAATATAATATAATCATCAAACATACAGTGAGAAATAAACCACGCGGGTGCACGGCACGTCACAGGAGCTCACTCAGGACTGTCTCAGCACTCAGCACCGGAGACGCCGCACAGGCCCACCTACGTACAGAAGACTCAACTGGGCAGGGCGAGGCTGCCGCGCCCCCTCCGTGCTCGTGGACACGGTCACTCCCCTCTGCGCTGGAATTACCAGTTTGCGTGTCTGAACTTTTTCTCTGTCGAGCTTCAGTTTTTTCTTTCTGCAGTTTTGAGATAAATTCAAGTAACACTCCCAAGAAAAAAAAAATATGTGCAAAACTAAATAAGTGACTCCAGAATGTCCCGGCGGTCGGGTCAGCGGGTCAGGTGCATGGGCGGCACGTGTGCAGGCCGAGCCCGAAGGTCTGGTCCCGAGAAGCACCGGGGGCCGGCAGGAGCACCAGGCCACCGTCAAGAGGCGGACTGGAGCGCCCTGCGGACCTATGGTTCCCGGACAGCTGCCAACGACCACTCTGTGTTTGAATAGGCGACACGACCAAACGCTCCGTTGACACGGAGACCCGCAAGCTCCCCGGCAGGCCCGAAGCTCTTCCAGAAGCCAGGAGTGGGACGGGACGAGTGAGGACGCGATAAAAACACCAGAAAGAACTGTCAGCTTAAGTGCATCTTCACCTTTTTAAGAGAAACATGCTCAGAGTAAAAAATATTCTACTTTACCCAAAAATCTGTCTTTATTAAAGTGAACAATCATGGGTGCGCCACCCCCAGCGTACCAGGCGAGGGCTGTGCTGGTGCAGCTCGCCCACTTCCAGCGGGCGGACGCCAGCGGAGTACCGTGCCTCCCTCGCGACTGCGTGGCGGGGACCCGCCACGCTTGTTTGTAAACGTTATTCTAGCAGAAGACAGACCGCCGACTTCAGTGCTGTTAGGGAACTGCTATCTTCAGTAAACTTCTGAGCAGCAAGAAACAAGAATTTTTTTTTCCAGAAATCTTAGAATTGGATATAAACGTTGGCAGTAGACACAATCAATAAATATTATACAACTTCTCAAATGAAAACAACTCCCCACCATGAACTCCTTTCCTACAGACATTCAAACATCCTGACCCGAGACAAGGTCTCAATCCTGCGATCCTGCACGGTCACAGCCAGCCAGCAGGAGCAGGGTCAGGCCATGTGCAAGAAGGGGTGAGGGGGGAGGCGAGGAGACCAAGGAGATCACTTTAATTTACACTGAAGGAGAACTTCAAGTAAAAGGACCCTGCTGCCGGCAGCTCTGGGACACGCCTCGTCCGGGAGCCTCCAAGTAGCAGGGACAGGCGACTGCTGGGACCGATCAGCCGTCCACCCCGGCTCCACCTGCCATCCTGATGCCGGGAGCTCAGGGAGGGGTTTTCTCTTGTTGTCTAGAAGCTTCTTTGAAAAAGGTCTGTGATTCTGCACACTTCGTACCCAAAAAGAAGAAAGTAATAAATATCGACCCGGCCGGCGCGTCCGCAGACTCCGCCGCACCAGGGTCATTTGCGAGTCTGCGTCTTCTTTGGCGCTGAGGGCCGCTTGGGCTGCCACAGGTGGTTGTGGATGGTGAGTGCGTCCACGCTGACCGACATGGTCTTGGCCGGGATGAGGCTGAACTGCTTCCGGTCCGAGCTGTACTTGTACAGTTTGTCGATCATCTTCTTGGCGATGCTCTTGGGCCCGGTGCCCGTCAGTTTGCAGATCTCCTCAGTGTCAGGGTAGTAGCAGTAGAGAGCCCGGAATTGGCAGCCGGCGTCCCGAAACAGGATGATGTAGTGGTTGGCGTCACACTTCTCCAGCTCCTGCGGGTGGGGCGTGGAGGGGGGAGACACGGAGTTGTGAGCCTCTGCAGTCGGACCCCACGCCCACCGCCCAGTCACCCTCCAAGCTAGACAAGTGCCGGAACAGGCATGAGGCAACTGGCCCTGTTTCCCACTGCCAGAGGAGAGGGCGCAGCAGCCGTGGAAACGAGTCAGGCAGGTGTTCGGAAGCTGGAACACCCAGTCACCACGGGACTCGGCAGCTCTTTTCTCAGGGATGCGCTCCAGAGAAATTTAAACACGCATCCAGGGAAAACTTGTGCACAGACATCTCCAGCAGCATTACTCACAATGATCAAAGGCTGACGCTGCCCAGAAGCCCCTCAGCAGATGGACGGACAAGCCCCGGTCTGCACAGAAATGGGGCGTTCTTCAGGCGCAGAAAGGACTAAGCACCACAGGTGTTACTCCTTGCATGGACTTGACGACATCCTGCCAGTGAGAGACGCCGCCCAAGGTCCGCCTTGGGACGAGTCCCTCCAAGTGACACCACCAGGGGAGGCAAACGCTGAGGGGACCACAGAGCCGGGAGCCAGCGGAGCAGCCCCGGTCCAGGGGTTAGGCTGGCTCTGACTGCAGCCCTGGAAACGCAGCCCTGACACCGCCACAGGGGGCTTCACGCTGGGAGAAGCATCCCTCAACAGCGCTGTCACAGAAAGGACCGGGAGCAGGGGTGACGGTCCTTCCTTGTTACGGCGTCTGCCGCACCGGGCTCTCAACCTCAGAACATCGTTACCGCACTCCGCTGGCACTTGAGAACGCTTAGCTTCCTACCCTGCAGCTCTCTGAGCCTGGTCCGGGGTGCCGACACCCTCCGAGAGTCTCCGCTCACCATGAGGACACCTCCCCGCCCCTCTCAACCTCATCTGGGCCCCCCGCCGCCCTGCTCGCTGGAGCTGTCCAGCAGCTGCAGGACCCGTGAGACTGCGCCCGGAGGCAGGGGAAGCCAGGGGCTAAGATCCCTGTGATGCAGAACAGTGCCCAAGTCGGACCCCACGCCCACCGCCCAGTCACCCTCCAAGCTAGACAAGTGCCGGAACAGGCATGAGGCAACTGGCCCTGTTTCCCACTGCCAGAGGAGAGGGCGCAGCAGCCGTGGAAACGAGTCAGGCAGGTGTTCGGAAGCTGGAACACCCAGTCACCACGGGACTCGGCAGCTCTTTTCTCAGGGATGTGCTCCAGAGAAATTTAAACACGCATCCAGGGAAAACTTGTGCACAGACATTCCAGCAGCATTACTCACAATGATCAAAGGCTGACGCTGCCCAGAAGCCCCTCAGCAGATGGACGGACAAGCCCCGGTCTGCACAGAAATGGGGCGTTCTTCAGGCGCAGAAAGGACTAAGCACCACAGGTGTTACTCCTTGCATGGACTTGACGACATCCTGCCAGTGAGAGACGCCGCCCAAGGTCCGCCTTGGGACGAGTCCCTCCAAGTGACACCACCAGGGGAGGCAAACGCTGAGGGGACCACAGAGCCGGGAGCCAGCGGAGCAGCCCCGGTCCAGGGGTTAGGCTGGCTCTGACTGCAGCCCTGGAAACGCAGCCCTGACACCGCCACAGGGGGCTTCACGCTGGGAGAAGCATCCCTCAACAGCGCTGTCACAGAAAGGACCGGGAGCAGGGGTGACGGTCCTTCCTTGTTACGGCGTCTGCCGCACCGGGCTCTCAACCTCAGAACATCGTTACCGCACTCCGCTGGCACTTGAGAACGCTTAGCTTCCTACCCTGCAGCTCTCTGAGCCTGGTCCGGGGTGCCGACACCCTCCGAGAGTCTCCGCTCACCATGAGGACACCTCCCCGCCCCTCTCAACCTCATCTGGGCCCCCCGCCGCCCTGCTCGCTGGAGCTGTCCAGCAGCTGCAGGACCCGTGAGACTGCGCCCGGAGGCAGGGGAAGCCAGGGGCTAAGATCCCTGTGATGCAGAACAGTGCCCCTCCTCCCGCTACTTTTGTTTATAAAAACCTGATTTTTCACAAATAGATACTACTCTTCTCAGTATCTAACAGGCTTCCTATTATTTTAAATAAATTCACATATTTATAAAATTAAGAGTAAAAGGCAAAATCCCAGCAATTTCAACGACGTAAAAGCTGTGTCTGAACACGAGCTGAACTGGAGGCAGAGCAGTCTCCGGGCCCTCCCGCCGCGCCCTACCCCCACGCGGTCTGTCCCAGGCTGGCAGCTCACGCGGCCACTCCCCAGAGGCCCTATGGTAGTGACCCCTTGACCTCTGACCCCAGGCTCCTGGCTCCAGCCCAAACTGGGGAATCAGTCCCACCTGGAGCCTGGGGAGCCCCCAAACCTGCACAGCACCCCTCCCGACTCCAGGCCTCTACTCAACAAACCCTTCCAGTGAGACCCTGCTGGCTGAGCAGGGCCAACTGCACGCCGTGACGTCCGAGCCAAGCTGGCAGCGCGTCCTGTGGGTGCCCACTGCGGGGCCGCCTCGGACGCGCCGGCAGCTGAGGAGCTGGTGACCCAGGGTGCAGAGGAGCCCTGCCCCAGCAGGGACCCCAGCCAGAGCCTCCGTGAGGCTACAGGCACACACCCAGTCCTAACCTGAACCCTCCGTCCACACTGTCCACCTGCTGAGACCACCGCCACTCTCCATGAGGAGTGATAGGCCTGCAGCCCCCGGGGAGGAAGCATCAAGGGGACACAGATACCCAGCATTTTGCCCCAAACTCCCATTTCTCCAGCGGCCCCAGTACAGAGCTGGGCCCCCTGTCTCCACCCCAACACTGTCTATGACGCGCAAAGACCTCCCCCCACTCAACAGCATGCCGAGCCTGCTGGCTTCCCAAGCCCCAGCCGCCTCCCACTCCCCACCCGGGGCCTGCCCCGCCCGAGCCCAGTGTGGCCTCTGTCCTGCTGGTCCAAGGTCTGCTGAAAGTGAGGGCCAGGGCACGCCGAGCGGCGTGAGCAGACAAGACTGTGTGCCCCACACCTGACCACACGCGTGTGAGACAGCGGCCTCTTCTGTCAGCCATTAGGATTCTCCCCTCTAGGGAAAACCTTCATTCACAAACACCCTGCTCCTACATGAAAACTCAGGTGTGAAACTTTGATACTTGCCTCTAATATTGAATTTTTGTGAGGTTCGTTCACTTTTCCTGCCAGACAGCAATGGGATATAGCGTTGTGAATGATTGGCTTGTTGGATTTGCTGCTGGGCTCCTTAAACAGCTTGGGACCTGTGAGAAGCAGGCCAAGATGTGCAAAGTGAGTATCTGTGGCATGCGTACATGCGCGCACACACACAAAAGCAACAATCTTATAAAACCAAGCAGCAGACAGGCTAAATTAGGAGTGTTCATAACTTTCTGAAAACGCAGAGTAACAGCCAGCTCAAATCTGAGAGAATTCTAAGTTATAGATTTTAAATAAACTGAGGAAAAGGTTAAAGTAAGTAATAACTTACTCCTTTTCTAATTTCCTTCTTTGATACACAGAAAACACAAAAGCGGGACTTTAAACCCTTAGCAGCATGGGGTTCCTACGTGCCCAGGACACACAGTGAGCCACGAGCGGGGCAGGGGCAGAGGCGCGCCGCTCCAGGGCCGTGCCCTCCCTTTACACACCGCGCCCTCCCCGCAGGACGCGGCTGGGCACCGTGCCCCAAGCGCAAGGCTGTCACCTGTGTACTCGGCCACAGAGGCGAGTGAGGACGCAGCGGACGCCGTCTCCCAGTCTCTGTCAGTGCTTCTGCTGGGGTTGCGGCTCAGCACGGGCAAGGCTTCCAGGGACTCGACTCTGCTGGGAAGGGGACGGGGCAGCGATGGGAGGGTGGCAGGCACACCTCCTCTCACCCGCAACTGGTGCCGGCTACTGGGACACCACCCCAAAACGGGCCGGGCTGCACCGCCGGCACAGAAAGGGCTGGTGGCCGCGGCAGCAGCGGGGAGCACGGCCAGCCTGCCCCAGGAAAACATGGCATCAGGGACAGAACCCAGCCCGGGGCACCAAGGGGCCTGGGCGGGGAGGGCCACCCTTCAGGCGGCGCCACGGAGCAGGAGGGCAGCACTAGCCAGGTGACCAGGGCCCGGACACGGCTGCTGCCACCAGACAAGGGACAGGCCAGGGGGAGAAGGGGCCTGCCAGGCGGAGTCCCCGCCACGGCCCTCAGGCCACCTCCATCGAGCGGGACACACTCGTGCCAGGAGGCAGGTGTGGGCAAAGCCTGAATTCAGTCCTGGTAACTGATCGCCTGAGCAAAGTTCTAACCGGAGTCCAGGGTCCCTGGGAGGCATCAGGAAGCCCCCGGAGGTGTGGCAAGGCAGGACAGCGGGACCTGCTGCCAGGAGGCGGACCCCAGTGTGGGGGCAGCACGGACAGAAACCCGCGGGGCTGCTGAGGCCTGCGGGAGGTCAGTGCCATCGACAGGCTCCCCAACACCTCCTCCTCCTGACTCGCCTCAACCAGAAAGGGAAATGCAGTGTCCCGGGAACAGCACCCGAGCCCACGCCAAGGCGGCACGCACGATGGGCTGCCCTGGGAAGCGCCCGGCCCCTCCCCGCAGCGCCCTGGCCAGAGACGCACAGGCTGGACTGGAGCGGGGGAAACCTGCCGAGGGGCGGGCCCCGCTCCAGGGAATGGGCACAAGGACTCAGTGAGACCGAGTCCCACTCGGGCCCACGGAAGGACACTGCGGACCCAACAGCAGTGCCCAGTCTATGACCGCGGTGACGAGAGGCAACACCCCTGCTCAGAGACACGCGCTGTCAACTGTTTAAGGATAAATGTCGTCAACTCACTACTCTCAAAAGGTTAGAAACAGAAATATGTCCAGGACTGGGAGAACAAGGGGACAGAGAGACAAACACAAAACCATCTCAGCAGCGGGTGAGCCTGGGCGACAAGGATTAGATCCCGTGACGGCACTGCCGCAGCTCTGAGCTGCACCAGGGCCAGCCAGACGGCCCGCCGCCCACCACGCACAGCACCCCCACAGCACCCCGCTTGCTCACCGCTGCGAAGGCGTACCCCCCGAATGCACACTCTCGGGCTCTGTGGTCGCTGCGGAGGCCAACGACAGACTGGAGCCCGACTGGGCCCGGCTCAGGTTATCAGCTGCCAGAGACAAGACGAGGCGCGCTTCCGTGAGACACGCGTCCCCCACACCAGCTGTCTGTACAGGGGTGGGAAGGGCTGGCCCGCCACCTCCCAGCACCTGAGGATGCCAGCGCTCGGCCCCAACTTTGGAGAAAGGAAATGGAAGCTGACAGCCGGGGGGTGATGAGGAGTGGAGGGGCAGGGCCCACACGCCAGCCCCGGCCCTGCTTACGGGGGGAGGCGCTCTTGGGTCCCAGGCGCTGCCTGGCTCCTCCCGGTGGACGGACTTGGGCCGCGGCTTCCTGGGCCTGGCCCTGGGCTTCCCCAGGCCCTGCTCCTCCAGGATCTGCTGCTGCTTCCGCCGCAGGTACTCCTGCTTGATCAGCTCCCGCCGCGCCTTCTCCTCCTCCTTGCGGATCCGGTCTTCCTCCGCTTTACGCCTGCAGGAAGGACCAGCCGGGGTGTCCTGCTCACACCAGTGCCCAGAATCGGGGGCGGGGGCATGAGAGACCCGGTGGGCAGGCGCCCCGTCACCTACCGAGCCTCGTCTCTCTTGAGCTCGACCTCCGCCTCCAGCTGCTGCCTCCGCACACGGGCCTCCTCGGCCTTGCGCTGCTGCTTCAGAAGGAAGGCCGCCCGCTTCTTGGCAAGCTCGTCATCCGCCTTCTGCTCGTCCTGCAAAGCAGACGTCACCTATGAGCAGCGGGACGGACCCTCGGGGGACCCCCAGCACGGTCATGCCCCGGCCCCACCCTAAAGGTACAGACAGGACGTCTGCAGTCACCTATGAGAGAGCGGAACGCACCCTTGCGGGAACCCCGGCCGCGCTTAATGCACTGTAAACCGGAAATGTCGTCCAGATGCTTCCTTACTCTTTCTAACTGAGGCAGGAGCACTCCTTTAGAAGTGCTAGCAAATAGGAAACAAGCCGCGCCGTTCCAAAAGCATTCAGTATGCCGACGCTGCCTCTATTTGCCCGAAACCCACACACTCGTTCCAACAGGAGCCAAAGTGTGTTTACAACTGAAGTGCATGATCGCCAAGCAGGGGCCTGCGTGTCCTGACGAGACGGCCTTCACCGCTCCGTCAGTGTCAGCCACCCCCGAGGGCCAGGACAGAGGAGATGCTCTCAAGACAGAGAGGAGTCTCACGGCTCACTGCCCTCTCCTCCTGAAGAAAAAGCTCCAGGATGTTTCCTGAAGCTTCTCCACCTGCCCAGACTGCAACAAGGAGAAGGCAACCTCAGCCCAAAGGCCAAACACCACCTGCTCTGCGGAGCCCTGAACTAAGAGTGCTTTTCATTCTTAACGTGGTCAGAAAACCACGACGAGGAAATCACCTCGTGACACGTCAAAGCCACAGAGTTCCTGCTTCGGGGCCTGAGGAGCAGCTCTGCTGGCGCGGCCAGCTGCCCTGGGAGAGCTGGGACCTTGCGGAGACCCTGTAGCCAGGAGGCCACGTGCGCAACCCCCTCCCCGCCCAGTCTCTGCGGCAGTGGCTCTGCACGACCAGGGAGGGTGGCAGCCTGGCCACCACGGGACACCACCAGCCTTTACCTTGAAGAAGAAGCCAACCCCCGGCTTCTGGTCCCCCTCGCTGCCGAGGTCCACGGAGCTGTCGCGGCCTTCCGTCTCCCCGTCCTCGTCAGGGGCCTTCAGGTCGGAGAGGTCCACCTCGATGAGGCTGGCCTTGCTGCGCGGGGGCTCATCCAGCGGCACGTTCTCCTTCCCAGGTGCAGTCAGGGTGCTGAGCCCCGCCTCCTTTGCACTGCCTTCCAGCCCCTCCCTGAAGCCCCCCTGCTCGGACAAGACGTTGGCATCTCGGGAGGACGACAGGATGAGCGTCCGCTGGTTGCTCTCGTCATGCAGTCGATAGCTGTCGAAGACGCACTTCTCTGCAGCCTCACTCCCGGGCTCACTGAGCCCGTCCCAGCCCAGCTCAGGGGGCGTCCGAGGCGGGAAGGACCGCACGTGTGGGGCGGTCTCGAGGCCAGGGGTGGGGGTCTTGCTCCGAGATGAACCCTGCTGTCGCTCCTTCGGCACCTTCAGTTCAGCCGGTCTCCCTGACCGGGCATTCCGGCCTTGACCGAGACGAGGGGGCTTGCGGTGACCGGTCAGGGCCGTTGGAGAGAGCGGCTCAACAAAGTGGATGGCCGCCTTGGCCTTGGGGTCCTGGGAGCCATTGCGGGGCCCGGGTGAGGGCATGGTGGGGGACTTTAGCAGCAGCTGCTCCTGCTGCTGGGAGATCCTGAGGATGGCCTGCTGCAGCGTGCTGATGGTCTCGTTCAGCTTCTCGATGGACAGTCGCACTCAGCCACGTCCACACCCTCAGTGTCCTCCAGGAGCACCGCCGACAGCGCCTTGCCACGCTCCAGCTCGGGCAGGCCGGAGGGGTCCCGGGATTTATGCGGCTGGACAAGAGCCAAGCCCTCCCCGTCCACGTCTGGAGACCCCAGCAACGCTCCCCGGCCCTCCTCCTTGCCGAGGAAGTCGTCCCCGTTGTGCTGGCCGTGCTCCCCCGCGACGGACCCCGCTCTCAGCGGCTCCTGGGAGGCATCGGCCCGGCCCTTCTTGACCACGTGCAGGAAGGCCGCCTTGCCCAGCTGCAGCCGCTGCCGTGCCGACAGCGCCTCCACCCTCCTCTTCTGCGCCTCGATGGCCCTGCGCTTCTCCTCCAGCTGCATGTGAAGCTGCAGCAGCTCGGAGGCCAGCAGGCTGGCATGGTCCCCGCCCGGCCGGCTCGGGCTCTGCTCCCGCCTCTGCTTCCACGTGGTCAGTGGGGCCGGGCAGCTCTCCGAGGCGTCGGGCGTGGTCTTCTGGGAGCTGCTCGCGCTCGACTTGGTCTCACAGCTGTTGAGCCGCTGGAGCTTCCTCTCGGCAAAGCTGGTCATCCTCGCGCTCCCGCTGGCCATGGACGCGCTGCTGGTCTGGGAGACGGTGCTCAGGCATGGGCTGGAGCGGCCGCTGGCGTCATCCTTGTCGTCGTGCTCCTTCACCTTCAGGTCCTCCTGCAGCTTCGCCGACTCCTCCTCCCCGCCGTACCCAGCCCTCGCCGCGGGGTGCTCCTCGCTGGCAAAGTCCTGCTCGGCCTCGTCCAGGTCTGCGACGTCCGAGTCTGAGTCCTGCCGCAGGAGACCCCAGCTGTCCAGGCCAAGGGCGCCGGGGCTCCGCGCGCAGCTCACGTAGAGCCTGCCCTCCGCATCCTTGTCGGCTCTGCCCACATGAAGGAAGAAGCCGTCGGCGGATTGTCCCTGAGATGATGGGTCAAAACCGCTGCCAGCCAGAGGCCCACCGTGCGTGTCCCCCGGCACCGAGGGCCCCACCTCAGCAGGCACGGGGTCAGACATCTCTGAACAGGAGATGGGGGTGAAAGTCCTGTTCAACTCCCGAGCGACGTGACTGCCGGGCACTTTCTTCCGCCCCAGAGGCTGGTGGCCATCGCCAGACCTCCTGGACGTGAAGGCTCGGGGCCGCCCCTCTCCACATTCGTCCTCCTTGGTGACCACCTGCTTCTCCTTGGCTGGCCTGAGGACGGCCGGCATCAACGGCTCCAGGAAGAAGCTGTCGGGCTTACTTTCGAAGGCGTCCGCGAGCCTCTGGGGAGACCTGGCACCGGCCATCGGGCCAGGGTCGCCACCCTGGCAAGCCACCTCCGTCCTCACGATGGCCAGGAGTTCCTCGTCTTCGTCCTCGATGTCAACGTTGCTCAAGAGGCTCCTCCCATCGGTCCTGAGGGCTGCGGGCTGGGGCTGGTTCTGCGGGGTCAGGTGGACGACGCTGGAGGCCAGGCTGTCCTTGCTGATGGAGCGGGCCAGGCTGACGCTGTCGCCGCCGCCGGGGTCCACGTCACAGCTCGCGGTGTGGTGGAGGGCGAAGGGGGCCGGCTGAGACACAGGCCTGCAACGTGGGGAGAGAGGCCATGGGACACGTCACGCCTCCGCGAGAACATAAGTCACGAGAGAGAACTCTACTCTTACACACAGGAAGCGTGCACAGCTCTCTCCTGGGCAAAGGAAAGCCAGGAGCCTTTCAGCTCAGCAATCCTGACACTCTGGCCCAGACCCCCTTAACCACGCTGAGGATCCCAACGAGCTTTCACGGATCCGTCAATAGGAGTCTGTATGTATCGCCCTAGAAATTCGAGCTGAGACGTTTTGAAAACAATTAAAAATTTCGGTAAGAAATCCATGAGCTGTGGCCGTGTTTTCTAAAACAAGCCAGGGCAGAGTGTAAGGAGCGTTCCTAGCTGGATCCTCGGGTCTGCCTGAGTCAAGCTGCTGGGACCCCACACCGCCCAGGGCTCAGAAGGCTGAGAGCAGCATCGCTGTGGATATAGTCTGGGTCCCTGGACCACACCTGGGGCACTGCTCTGTTAGAAACGTATTTGGAAATGCAGCCAGGGCACCTGTTTTTTTTTTCCGTCCATGCTATGGCTGCTCCTCGAGGCTGACTGTCGGCTCGGGTTAAGGAACTGGATCGGTGTCGCTGGTCTGCGGTTTGGAGAAAACAGTGAGTGACCTCAGCATTAAGTAACCAGTTTTATATCACTTGAAAGTTCTTCAATATAATAACCACTTCTCAAGGAAATGCATAACTCAGCACACCAAAACTGCTCAGGGAAGCAAACAATCCCAGCACAATTTTCCACAGGTAATGTATCAGTCAGTCCACGTCATGAAATCATGAGAATGTCAATTACAAGGCAGTATCAATCAATGATGGGCTTCCCCGGTAGCTCAGCTGGTAAAGAATCTGCTTGCAATGCAGGAGACCCTGGTTCGATTCCTGGGTCGCAAAGATCCCCTGGAGAAGGGATGGGCTACCCACTCCAGTACTCTTGGGCTTCCCTGGTGACCAGCTGGTAAAGAATCTGCCTGCAATGCGGGAGACCTAGGTTTGATCCCTGGGTTGGGAAGATCCCCTGGAGAAGGGAAGGCCACCCACTCCAGTAATCTGGTGTGGAGAATCCCATGGACTAGTCCATGGGGGCGCAAAGTGTTAGCCATGACTGAGTGACTTTCACTTTATTAAAAAGTGATGTCAATGTCAATTAAAAGAACCAGTGAATATCAAAGTGTAAGTTTCTGACACGAGATAATGCCATGCTTTATGTAATTCATTAGGTTTAATATGGTCACTGTAAAGACTATAAATTCTAAGGGACATCAATAAAACGCAAAAAGCATTCTGCCAGTCTTCTTAACCAACATCGCTCCATTATGACGAATCTGTTCATTTTGAAACTACGATGTAATGACCTCCAGAGAGAGGGATGGGGGGGCGGTGCTTCTCACCTGGGGGGTCCTCTCCCTGTACCGTCTTCTGCTGCTTCTGCCTCAGTGGCAGTAAAGGGTGTGATGGACTAAAAGCAGAGGCTCCCTTCCCCCTAAACACAGAGGACGGGAGAGAAAAAATCACCAGCTGCCGATCTTCAAGTTTAAAACCAGACCAGCATGAATCACACCAACCTGCAAAAGATTCAGACTCCCTGGGAAAATTAATTACTGTAAAAATGAACCCACAATGTACCAACAACATCAAGAATTCAAACGCGGATAAACATCCGGACTGTAGCTCGGAGACACACTGACCTCTGGTCATGGCCTATCATACAACAGGCTTCAAGCTTCCACAGAAAATTCAAGTTCGTGTTGAGGCTACGCTGCTCACCTGGGCTGGGGGTGGGGGTGCCGGTGCGCCCACAGAGGAGGTCCTCGCTCCCAACTCCCCACAGCTTCCCATCACCCTGAGAAAAGGTGACCCCAGTAGGAACAGCAGATGGGCGGGGGTGGGAGGTGGGGCAGACTTACAGGGGCTCAGGCTCCCCGAGCTGCAGGTGGTGCGGCAGGGCAGGGGGCTGCGGGTCAGCTGGGCTCGCCGCCGCGGGGCCGCCCAGGAAGCTGCGCTTGGTGGCGTTGGAGATGGGAACTGGGGGCCGGCTGCTTTTGGGGTGCGACACTGATTTAGCTGCAGAAACAATTTTACAGGAATAGTTTTGTTATTTACCGCTACTTATAACACTAGTGAGAAGAATCTTTAAGAAAAAAAATCCATTTTTATAAGTACTAAAAACAAAACTTTTACACGAAATCAAACTTCTCAAAAAAAAAATAAAACAACAAAAAAACTGGTTTCAAGGTCATCAGGCATATTTTGTAACAAATACACAAATTTTTTAACAAAATAAGTACTAAAAGCAAAAGACACAAGCCAGACTAGAGCAGCGAGGGAGGGCGCACGGGCCCCTAGCACGTAGCCTCACTGGGCCCGGGGACGGAGCTGACCGGGGCGCCCTGCAGCCAAACCCTCCGGGGGCGGCTGGTCTGCTGGGCCCAGCCTGCGACCCAACGCCTCCGTGGCCACTGCAGCTCAAGCCCCTGTGGGCTCAGGGGTGGAAGGTGGGCCCAGCCTGAAGCCGCTCCCAGAACACTGGCCCAAGAAAGATGGTGCCAGTGCCCGTCCTGGTGGCCAGACCTGCGCTTCGGAGGCAGACTGCTCACAGCCCGTCAAGCGCCCTGGCGCCCCCAGAGAAGGCCTGACTCAGCCCCACTGCGGCGGGAGGGCAGGGGCCTGTAAACGCGCCTCCGAGCACTCTCGCGCACGGGAGTCTGCCACTCACCATCCTTCAGCTCCTGAACATCCCTGGGCTGGACAAAATCCGGTTTGACGTTTTCAAACCACCAGAAGAGCTCGGCAATAAAAACCATAACATTTGGCTAAAAGAAAACGCAGAAAAGATGAAGGACAGAGTGAACAGCTTGTTCCCACGAGGTTCCAGAAACGTGCTTTGATAACTGATTATTACCTTCAACACTAGAGGGGCATACAGCAATCTTCTAGGGTGAGATAAAAGCATTTGTTAAGATATTCATTGGAGAATTCTCTCAGAAGCCGAATGTTATACAGACTATCAGCCATCGATGTCACCTCCTTCAAGCATATATCTAATAGATAAAAAAAAACTGCAATTTATTATAAAGATATGCTGTTTCATGACGAGTGTGCACATGGATCTGCGTGCACGTTATGTGTATACAATTTTCGACCAAAAAGCATTTTAATTGAAGGTTAAAATGACATTTAAAAAGGTAAAAAGCATTATGAAACATCACAAGTGATTACAAGTAATGCTAAATATAGAAAGAAAACACTAAGAAAAAGATAGGGAAAATCTCCAGGACCTGAATTTAACTGTTAACATCTAAAAAGTATACAGAAATTACTTGAACATTTAAGCATGAACTGTGACAATCACCTTTCAGTTTATAAAGACCTGGCTGCACAAGGTCAGTGCACATTTAACCAAGCTTCTCCCCCGAGTCCTTCCAGTGACACTATGTCCACAGGTGGGAGAGGGGAGCATAAACGGGAAACGTCAGGCTCGTCCCGCAGAAATGTACGGGATGCTGCTCATCACAAAAGCCGGGCGGCCCGCAGAGCTCGGCCTCCCTCTGCTGGCTGTCTGAGCTCGGAGCAGGACAACTGTTCCACTTCATGCTCTTCTCCAGGATGCCAGACCCTCAGCCAGAAAATTCCAGCAGGCACACCCACGCTGGGCCACTCAACAGGCTCTTGAGGGGGACGTGGGCCCACCCTCAGAAGCGACCAGAACACCCAGATACCACCCAAGGCTAAACCAGAAGTGGCTGTACTTAACTCTGCCTGTAAAGAAACAGACAGGATGGAGAAACTTACTTTAGAAAAACTTTACTCCTAAGAAGTCATTTTCAACGATTTAGAAATCTCATGCACAAATGGGATTTATCTTCGAATTCTGTCCTACGTGGAGATGCCCTAACACTGTGAATTCTTTCATAAGTTGAATAACAATTATATTGTTAAGAAATGTTCCTTTACTCTAAAATTCAGATTGTGAAATATTACAAATATAAAGATCAGACTCTCAGGTACCTTCCACTGAGTGAACAAATGTTAACATCGTCCCTTCTTTGATCCAAATCTTATTTTCTCTCAGTAAAGCACCCAGTGCTGACCCACCTAGCCCCAGGGCAGCACGCTCTGAGCCCTGGGACCTGTCGCCCATGAATCATGGACACAGCACCTGGCTGACTGCAGACAGCGCTCACGACAAGCCATGCCTAGCAGGTGGCAGCCTGTTATTTCCCCCAGACCAGAATTATGTCTCTGAACAGCTCCACGCTGACGGGAGCAGATCTTGTCATTCAACAGCTGTATTTGTTGTTGTTCAGCCACTAAGTCTTGTCCAACTCTTTTCAACCCCACGGACTGTAGGCGGCCAGGCTCATCTGCTCTCCACCATCTCCTGGAATTTGCTCAAACTCACACCCATTAAGTCGGTGATGCTGTCTCACCCATCCTCTACCAGCCCCTTTCTCCTTTTGCCTTCAATCTTTCCTAGCATCAGGATCTTTTCCCACAATGGTATTCCCATCTCTTTAAGAGGTTTCCACAATTTCCCAATGGCTATATAGGATTCCGGGCTTCCCTGGTGGCTCAGCTGGTAAAGAATCCACCTGCAATGTGGGAGACCTGGGTTTAATCCCTGGGTTGGGAAAATCCCCTGGAGAAGGGAAAGGCTACCCATTCCAGTATTCTGGCCTGGAGAATTCCACGGGCTGTGTATAGTTCGTGGGGTCACAAAGAGTCGAACACGACAGAGCAAGTTTCACTTTCACTTAGGATTCCATCATTTTCACTATTATGAAAAGCCAAACTTGCATGTTCTCTTCACTGGGAACTCTCCCAGAAGGGGTCACAAGCACCGCTGCCCGCTCCCAGCCTGGCCCCTCCCTAGCCTGCCCGCTCCCGGTCTGGCCGCACCCCAGCCTGCCTGTGGCATCTGGCCCCGCCCTGTGCTGGGCTGTGTGCTCGCCTGGGCCGCCTCTTCCGGGAAAAGCCTGCTCTTATTACCCCTCGGGTTCTTCAAATCCTACTGATTTGTCGGAATTCTTTGTGTATGCTGGTTACAAAACAACAGTGTGGCAGTCCACTGTCCACTTGTTTTTATTCCGAACACTTTCTGTGCACATTTTACCGCTCGGTCTTGTGATGCCTCTGTCACCACAGTGAACTTGACACGGTTAAATGCAGGAATCTTTTCTGGTGCTTGTTCTATTCCGTGATTTAAACAACCCATCCCATTACCAAGGTGTAACAACATTTTCCTTTTTTTTCCCCAAGTTTTTAAAATTTTGCTTTTCCACTCTTACGGTTTTCATCCAAGGCACACTGTCTGGCGCATGCGGGGTGGGGTCCCACTGCACTCCCCCCGCACTGGTAGCGCTTGCCCCACAGTCTGTGGGCCGCGCCAGGCGCCAGGTTCCCACAGAGCATCTGCTTCTGCGCCCCTCTGCCCAGCTCTCAGTGCTTTAGCTGTGGCAAAGGGAGACACACAGGACTCTGGGAAAATCAAAGTGAGAGAATGGTGAATGGGTCAGCGTGCCGAAAGACGCAGGACTCCACGGGGCTATCCCGATGCGAGGAAAGCAGGCGCCTCACCGCAAGGCCGACCTGCCAATCGACAAGCAGCGCCAGAAATTCCCATCTGACAGCCACCCCGGGGTTAAAGCGTGGCCGGGAGACCAACGTCCATGCAGCCCGGTCACCAGTCAGTCGTAAAGCAAAGAGCAGCAGTGTCAGGGAGGAGAAAGGCTGGAACCCAGGGACCGCGGTATGTCCCGGACACGTTCCCCGGGTCAACGCGGCTGCGGACACCAGGCCCTGACTGCCACCGGGAGGGAAAGCGCTGACCCCTCCTCTCACGCCCTGCTCCTAGTGCCGGGGTCGTCGGTTCCGGGGGCTCCCGGGGCTCTTGCTCGGCCTCCTCTGCACTCCGTTCCGCCCCCCACACTAGGGGGCACGTCCCCCAGGGCAGAACCTGCAGCTTAGCCTGGCTTCCCCTTGTGCTCGGATGGTTTCCGACCAGCAGACAGGCCACTCTTCATTCTCCTTCCTTCAGCTTGTTCTGGTTTACTTCTCTGTTACTGTCAAATGCACTGAGCTCAGCCCAGCATGCTGATTAAACTCCTTGCTCTATAGGACACGCGCTGAGGCAACAGTTGAGTCACTCAGTCGTGTCCGACTCTGTGACCCCACGGTCTTTATGCAGAATGACAGGCCTCCCTGTCCATCACCAACTCCGGGAGTTCACTCAGACTCACGTCCATCGAGTCAGTGACGCCATCCAGCCATCTCATCCTCTGTCGTCCCCTCTTATCTTGCCCTGAACCTTTCCCAGCATCAGGGTCTTTTCCAATGAGTTCCCTCTTTGCATCAAGTGGCCAAAGTACTGGAGCTGAGCCAACAAGTCTCCCTTTAAGCCATCTGAGCTGCGGCCCATGCATGCAGGCATGTACGTTGCTCATTTATTCCACAAACATCTACCAAACACCAGGTTGTCCTGGACAGCATGGGGTGTATCAGTGAGCTGAACAGATAAAGACTACCTGCCCTCGGTGAGCCCCACCCCAGGAAATCCCACTGTGATTCCGAGTTAGATCGTGAAATGTTTTCGAGTAAGCTCTTTGTTTCCACACATTCAAGATTTTAGCAGTTTGGAGACAGACACTGCACATTTCTGTTACTGATTTCTCATTTTACTGTGTTGTGACAAAACCTGTCGAGGTTTCTTCTGTGGCCTTAATCGAGCCCATTCTTGTAACGCCTCCATGCAGTCTCGTTTGAGGGCAGGTCCCCGGCGAGCTGAAGCCCTGGCCTGCACCCGTGTGCTCGAGTCCCCTCCAGCCTTCCTGCTCCCCTCTGTGTCATCAGGCGGTCTTACGAGTTAGGTCACAAGTGCGCCTCCGGTTGTCTCACCCTGTGTTGCTTTTAAAGCCCCATTCTAAAGTTCTGCTACGGATACAGTGAGCCCAACCCTCTCCTCCTGCGGGCTTGTGCTTCATCCGCACCACAGGCTCTCTGCTCCTAGTACCTCTGTCTATCTCCAGATCCCGGTGGAGAGGTGAGACGCAGGCTGGACAAAACCAAAGTCACAACTACTGAACCAGTGAGCCCCAAGGCAGCCGCAGGAGGTGCCAAAGGTCAGGGAGACCCCAATGCACACAAGCGCGCCACGCCAGTGTCTCCCCTGAAGTCTTCATGGTGAACGCTGTGCTCCGTCACATGTCCGTCCGCACAAGTCTGTCTGCTGCGCCCGCCAGCCCGCTGCCTTCCCACAAGGGGCAGGGCCAGGGGTCGGGTGGTGGTCCATCCTGCATGGTGGCACTCTAAGTGAGACCAAATCTCCCGAGTCCTGACTTGATCTCACATAAACTCACCACACACCTGTCTCCTTCCCACCTGGATGCAGCCCAGTGGCCCATCTCCCCCTCAAAGATCCCCCTCAGCCGCAGGCCTGGGCGTCCAACGGGCCTCCTGGCTTTGTCCTGCCGGCAAGGGGTGCCCCCAGTCCTCCCAGGGTGCTGATCACAGCTCCCATGGCAGGTGGCCCAGGCCCCACAAGCACAGAAGCCTACCAGGCCCAGGGCAATCAGGTGTCAATCCAGGCTTTTCACTAAAGATGGGGACCCCCTCCCAGAATCTGAGACTCCCCCTCTTTCACCATCAGCTGTGTGTTTTAAACTACCAAGCCCAGCATGTCTGCTTGGGTCGGGGAGGGACCACGGTCAGCCCTGTGCCAGTCACGAGCCTGGCAGACACTCCCTGCGCAGTGGCGGTGAGGACATCCATGGAGCTCATGCCCCCCGCCCTGCCCCACGTCAGAGAGGAGGACGCAAAGCAAGCCCACACCGGCAGCCCTGTTCCTGCGGGTGCTGCTTGGGGCATCACTCACGCCTCTCCCAAGGCCTGGCACGGGCACCACGGCGACACACGCGACCAGTGATGCCGCCAACACCAGGCCTGCGGGGGCCCTCACAGTGTGTCCACAGGCTGGACTCCACACTCGTCTTCCCAAACCGCATTCGGGACGCTTTACCTTGACTGGAGTGGGGCTGACCGGCTCTTAGCCGTCCCGAGACGTAAGTCCGGTCGCTGATAGGGAACACGCTACCATATCTGTCCCAGTCCCCTCCCCACCAGGGAGAACTCAGGCCAGGCCCAGGCATGCTGTCGCCAGATCTATGCGTCCACGCGCTGCCCCAGCGACGCTGAGGACTCGAGGTTACTGCCGCCCGTTTCATCGCTTACACTGGCGATCCGCATGTCCTCCAGGCCCCATCGGAGGCGCGAGCCACACTCACCGTCCAGCTTCAGCTGCCCCGGGCAGTAGTGTGGATCACGGCCAGGAGCGCCGCCCCGTGGCTGCCGTCGCGCATCAGGTCCTCCAGCAGCGGGAAGTGGGGCGGCTGCCGCGTGCACAGCTGCTCCCGGCGGTAGCGCACCTGCGGGTGAGAGGGGCCCGGTCACTGCGCGCGAGGCCGGCGCTCAGCCAGCGCCCACGGCAGCTGGCCAGACCACAGTCAGAACAACGGCAGCCACGCACGAAAGCCTCGCAGTCAGGTGACGCCCTCTGCCTGGAACACGCGTCCAGACCCAGGGACCCGGGCTTCCTGGCCACAGCGGGCGACCGCGGTGAGCTGCTCAGGACGCCGGCCGTCTCCCTCTGAGGGCCAGGCACCCCGCGGAAGGAGGCAGGACACACGACTACGTTGCCAGGAGCTGCACACGGTCCACAGGTGAGAAACAAGTTACGTGGTAAGCGCCCTATGCTGGGAAGACCCACGTGACCGGCCCTTCTCAGAGCCAGCAGCAGCTCGGTGTCATGAAAAACACAAGGCAGCATTCCCACTGCACCTGGGAAACTCCCGAACCAGCACAGACAAAGGCCGCCTGACCATTCACCAGCCCCCCGGGCAGGCGCGTGGCGGCCGGGAATCTGAAGGCACGTGAAGTGCTGTTAAAAAAACATAAGCACTTTTCCCAAGGCTTCTGGGCCGCTGTCTTTATCGACAGGGAACAAGTGCTCGGAGCGGAGCCGCCCCCGCCTGCAGGTGCCGCCCTGTAACTGGGCCTTGCTCGGAGCACGGACACACAGGCCGCCCGCCGGGTGACCACAGCCACGCTTTCCCCAGGGTAGAAGAGCACAGTGCCGGCTCGAGGGACAAAGCCCGTGCTGCTCACAGAGGGTTTCCAGAAGCCGCACGGAAGTCAATCAGCGCGAGGAAAAGCGCCCAGCAGTGACCCGGGGAGAACTAGCACCAGACAGTCAGCAGCGGCCTGTGCACGGAACACGCCCCACCTGGGCCTGTGTGATGCACACCACTCCCGCCAGTCTCCACAGGGACTTTAACTTTTTCTCAGCCTGGTGCAGGCTCCCGCCCAGGGCCAGGCCTGGGGGCTCCCGCGTGCAGCCCAAGGCATGCGCCTGACCAGCCTCCACACGCATACACACGGCACACAGCAGAGCACAGCATGCAGGAAAGCAGATGGTTTCTCACTCAGGACAGATGGTGTGCGTCTACGTTGGGGAAAGCACTGACCCCTTGGGTCCGGGAGCTGCCGCTGCCCCTCGAGGGGGCCCCGCTCCCAGCCCTGGGCCTGCCCACACTTAGCCCCCTGCCAAAGAGCGGGCTGCGTGCTCAGGCAGCCGAGGGGACTGACCACCCTGGAGGAGGCCCCAAGGGCTCTGCTCCCAGCCACGTCTCCCAGTGAGGCCCTGTCGCGTCTGACACCCTCCTTCCGGGGCACCCGCATGCCTGACGGTCCTCACTACACCTTGGACCTGCTTTCACAGTTTGCTCTCTGGCCTTCCCTTTTCAACAAGTTAAGAAATATATAAACACTCAGAAAAAAAAAAGGCCTTCCCCCTCTTTGTGATTATTATATTTCAAAGAAGGGAAATTATCCATCAGCCACAAAGCGGACTCTTTCATGTAGATCCCACTGATAGTTTATATCCACCATATCTCCTTTATAATTGAATCCTAAGGACCATTTGATCCAAACAATTAAACAGACAGGCAAAAATAAGGGAGCTTCAGAAAGATTTGTTCTCCGGAACTTCATCTTAAAGGGCGCCACCTGGAGTGCCGAGTATTTGTGTGTGGGAAAGAGTATACACACTGGGTCCGTTTCCAGAATGGTCACCGGTGCCCTCGCCACCAGGGAGAGCAAGTCAAGGGCCACTCGGCACAGCATGCCACGGGCCACGGCTGCTGAAACCTGCAAGAGAGGGAGTGTATCCTGCCACTGACCCTGAAGTTCATCACATAAAGCAGGAAACTACCTCTTCAAAGGAGAAACATGAGGCTGTCTGTCAGGTTTACCTAAGCAAGTGGGCAAACCACGCTCTGGGTGGCGGCTACAGAAGGCCTCCTGGAGCTGAGAGGGCCGCGCCACAGTCCACTCTGCCCAGAGCGGGCCAGCCCTGTCCCACAGGAGGTGCAACAAACCACCAGGGAGGACACTCAAACAAAGACACAGGCGCGAGCGGTTTGAAATGGAAGCAAGTGATGGCGGCGGACAGCCGTCTGATGGCGGCCGGGTGCACGCAGGGTCCACTTACGGGCACTAACTTCCAGTACCACTTGGAGGGAGACTGCTCAGGAGGCGAGGGAAGGAAGGCAGGAGAGGAGTCAGCAGGCAGGTCCGCGTGAGGACGGACAAGACACACACAACACGCCACATTCACACGGGAGGTGCACCGCCTCTAAGAGGCGAGATGTGCCCAGTGCACGTGGCCTGGGACACTGTGCAGGGGACACCACGGGCACCGCCATGACACTGGCCTCTGGAGGCGTGTGGGCCAGGCCCCACAGAGGAGAGGTGCCAAGCCCGCTCAGATGGGGCCTCGGCAAGCCATCTGCGCCCGTCTGAGGAGGGGGCCTCATAGCAGCGTGGCCGGGGTGAGGGACCCACGGACAGCATCCCAGGGCCCAGGAGGCAGCAAGAGGAGCTCCCTTGACCCACAGCCCTGGGACCGCAGCCTCGGCCAGCCACAGTGTGCACACGCAGAGGAACATGGATTCAATTACACACACACACTTGGCACCCTCATCCCAAAAAAGGGACAGATAGGATGGAAGCGTATCATTTCACTGGACATGGGACCGTCACCCTCCTGAAGCCCCCACTGGACGCGTGGCCCACAAGGGCCCCAAGGGGACTGCTGGCTGCCAGGAACGTCCCCTCCTGTGCTCACTCCCCTCGGGTGACCCTCACGCCCTCCCTCCGCTCCCCCACCCTCCCAAGTTCAAGTTCAATACTAGGCCACCCCTGCCTGGAAGAAAGGACAGTGGGCTGCCAAGCCCCCGCCGCCAGGGCAAGGCCCCAGGGAACCCACTCCCTGCCTGGCAAGTGAAACGGAAGAACAAGCACGGAGCCCACACGGACATGATCTCTACGACCAGGAGCTACAGCAATGGAGCATTCCAGAGAAGTGAAATTTACCCTTTACCTTTTGATGAGCTGGACTTTCCAATAACTGCTGTTTTAACTTAACTTCTTTCTCTGTTATCTCTCTCATTTTAAGATTTACCTAAAGTGGAAGAAATCAAATGCATTAGGGAAGCAACTGAGACTGATTTCCAATATTGGGATGTATGTCCCTCCTTCACAACCCAGACCCCCACCTCGCCTGTGTGAACTCTGACTCTCAGATGCAGGTAGTATTTAGACCAGGACACACCTGCAGAAATACACAGACCTCGTGACCTATGACTCCAACCCTGTGACCCATGACACAGAGGAGGGGGAAAGGCCTGGCGCCTCCTGGGGCCTGTGTGCTGCTCCCCGCCTCATCACCTCACCCCGGTGCTCGGGTGGCACCAGACACCGCCGGTGCCACGGCCTGGCTGAGACCCGCCCCGGATACCTGACAGAGCTCGCACACTTCCTGACACCAAAGGAACACCAGCAACCATCGTCAGACACCCAGAAGCACTTACTACAACCACATAGAAATAAAAAGACCCTTTTCTGGAATTATTAACCCAAAGATAAGGTCAAAACTGCAAATTACAAAATAATACCATGGAGAAAAAAGGCTAACGGGCATGTGGTCAAAGCTACCATCAGATGAAACGCCACAGAACTGAAGTCTTATCGTTAAAAAAGAGCATAGAGAAGTGAACTCATGCACATCAAAGCAAGGGCGGGGAAAACTTTCCTTAATATTTATGTATTTGCCTGCATCAGGGGTCTTGGTTAAGCCTTGTGGGATCTCCCGTTAGGGCACACAGACTCTCTAGTTGTGGCGTGCGGACTTCCGGAGCCCCGGAGCACAGGCTCAGCGGCGCATCCCACAGGCTCAGCGGCTCCTGCGGCAGGCGGGCTCTTAGCTCCCCAACCAGGGGTCAAGCCCACGCTCTCCGCGTTACATGGTGATTCTTAACTGCTGGACCACGGGGACAGTTGGAAAAATGCTTTTTAAAAGAAAAACATAAAAGTAAATATAGAAATATTCTAAAATAAATGAGAATGTACGTACACATGGGTAAGTGACAAAGGAAGCATGGTAAGAACGCTAGCTGTAAAGTCTAGGTGGTGGGCACAAGACAATCTCTAGCTCTTTCAACTCTTCTGCAAGTCTAAAAGTTTTCACAATTAAACATCGGAAATTAAAAATTTGGGGAAATTTTATGATGCCATAAATTGCCTTCCTAACCTGGAAATGATTTTATGATTAGACTGACGCAATGTTAACGAATGTAGCTTTTGATACTGTATCATTAGGTGTGACAGCACTGGGAAGATCTATACAAGTCAGTGGAACAGCTTTCCCACGGACAAGGTGCAACCTCAGAAACCATGGGGAACAGGGCCAGAAAACATCTGAGAAAAATTTCAATATGACAAGAGTACAAAAAGTTCCCTGGGCTACTCAAGGAACTCAAACCAGTGCTCTGAGACAACCTAGAGGGATGGCTGGGCTGGGAGGGGGGAGGGAGGTTCCAGAGGGAGGGGACACATGTCTGCCTATGGCTGAGCCATACTGATGGCAGGGCAGAAAGCAAAACAATAGTGTGAAGCAGTTATCTTTCAACTAAACATAAACAGAAAAGAAAAGAGCAGCAAGACCTCTCAAACGCCATCTACTACAAAGGTTTTCAAAAAAAAAAAGTTCACTGGGCTAGTACCTAGATCATATAAAAGAAACCTTGCAACAAGAACAAGACAGTCAGGTTTTAAAATGAGTAAAGGATCCGTACAGACATTCTCCAAAAAGGATCTACAAGTGGCCAATAAACACACGAAAAGAGGTTCCCCATGACTACCATCAGGGAAAGCGGAAGTCGCTCAGTTGTGCGCGACTCTTTCTGACCCCACGGGCTATGCAGCCCATGGAAGTCTCCAGGCCAGAATAATGGAGTGGGTAGTCATTCCCTTCTGCAGGGATCCCCTCAACCCAGGATTGAACCTGAGTCTCCTGCACAGAGGACAGATTCTTTACCAACTGAGCTATCAAGGAAGCCCATCATCAGGGAAATGTGAATCTCAGCTGCAAGGAGACACCACCTCATACCCTCCAGAACGGCCGGAGACAGAGCAGCAGAAAGTGCGTATCAGCAAGGACACGGGGAGCTAGAAACCTCAGGTGCTCGGGGAAAGGAAAACGGTGCGGCTGCTGTGGCCAGCCTGCCAGCTCTTCACAGGGCCCGTGCGACCTGGCAATTCCACCCCGAGACACAAGCCGAAGAAAGACGAAGACACAGCCGCACACACACTCCTGCAAGAACATTCACAGAATTCACAGCAGCCCGAAAGCTGGAACGCAAGTGTCCGCAGGCTGAGGAACGGCTCCGCCAAGCCTGGAACGGCTGAAGAGCGCGGCGAACGCGGCTCCAGAAAGGAGCGGGCACCGCAAGTCCCACACAAGCGCCGGCAGCGCCGCGGCAAACGGAGAGTCAGACCGAGCGGCCACACACTGTAGGTTTCATTTAAATGGAACGTTTGCAACAGGCAAATCCACACAGACACACACAAAGCAGAGGAGGGGCTGGTGGGGGCTGGGGACGGGGCGACGGTGAGACTGCCGACGCGCCCAGCGTGCTGAACGTCTGCAACTGGTGGCCACGGCCGCACAGCTGGGTGAGCACCGTGAAGCTCCACTGAAAAACACACTTTAAAACGGAGAATTTTACAGCATGTGAATTATATTTCAACTTAGAAAAAAACGCTCATTAATAATGGTTTTGAATTCCATATTTTGGTTAACCTTCAAGAAACTAGTCAAGTTTTGAGGTAGAATGAAAAAATGATGCGTATGATTATCTGGAAAGATTGTGAAAACACTGTTCTCTTCAACTATGCATCCACGGAAAATCAGATTTTCTTCACATACGTCAATAAAAACAACATGCTGCAGCAGAGGAAATGCAAAGCCAGCATCTCCAGCATTGGGTTAAGGCAGTTCATCTGAAACTGCAACTGCCTAGAAGAGATCTGTAAGAAACCCACTTCAAACAGAACAACAAGGAGAGATTAAACGTAACAGGAAGGGGGATCCCTGGAGGTCCGCTGGTGAAGAATCTGCTTGCCAACGCAGAGGACACGGGCTCAACCCTTGGATCCGGGAAGATTCTATGTGCCAAGGGGCAACTAGGCCCGCGAGTCACGACTACTGGAGCCCAGGAGCCCGAAAGCCCGTGGTCTGCAGCGAACGCAGCCCCGGTGGCGCCTGGATTAGGGAGAGCCCACGCGCAGCAATGGAGACTCAGCACGACCGAAAGCAAACAAATTTTTTAAAAAAAGGAAGAGATGTGCTGGTCGCGAGAAGCATGGAGGCAAGGACCGTCACCTGTGACAAAGGGACACTTTGGGAACACAAAAGGACAGAAAAATCCTAACAGCGCACAAACGTAGCAACACGCAAAAAACACACGAAGCAAGGACGGGCACGACCAACAGGCCGAGCAGACGCGGCCACACCTGCAGACTCCAGCAGTCCTCTGCCAACTGCCCGACGGGCCATGAGGCCCCCGAAGACGCACCCCGCCCAAAGCAACCTGAACCGACACGCACAGCGTGCCGGCCGACAGCAGAGAGCACGGGGAACACCCGGCAAGACCACACCGTGGACCCAGAACGAGCCCCAGTGAGCCCAGAAGGACGGCAGTCACACAGCGCTCTGACCACGCCGGAATGAGAAACCAACGCCCCCAAAATGCCCAGAGCGCCCCACCAAACGCAGGAACTAGACCACAAGCTTCCAGACAGCCCCTGATGAAGCAAGGGTCCAAGTGTGAAAGAAAACATCTCAAAGAGAGGAAGACCGCAGCATGTAAGACAGAGGTGCACAGTGCGGCCGAAGCACCACTTAACGAGGAGTCACTGACTTTAAACGTGCATATCCATGAGCAAGCGCGGAGAGGAATCACCTCCTACTTTACCCAGAAAGGAGAGAAAACTAAATTCAAAATGAACAGAACACAATGAAAGCAAGAAGAGACGCTACACAGAAAATAACTGGAGAAATTAATAAGAAACAAAAGCAGGTTTTTTAGAACATTAATAAAACTGACAAACTAGACCAACAAAGGTTAGAAAAAAAGACAGAAATTACTAAGAGCGGGGAACAAGACGGGCCATCACAACGGACCATACACACACGAAAGGACAACAAAGATATGGGCGTGATGGTCAAGTCAAGATTTAAATAAAATTGACAAATTCCTTGAGAGTCACAAGTTGCCAACACTGACACGAAATTAAACAGAAATCCTAAATACCTTACATGTACAATGAAGAAGTTAAATTCATAATTAAAATCTTCCCACTAAGAAAACTCCAAGCCCAGATGGCTTCAGCAGTGAACCCATCAAAGACTTCAGGACAAAATAATACTAATTGTACAAAAACTGTTTCACAAAATAAAGGAGGGAATACTTCCCAACTCGTTTGACACCAGCCATCATCCTGATGCTGAAACAATAAAAACACAAGAAAATACAATGAAGAAGGCGCTGGATCTCTAGCTCTTTAGATACATAAAATACTCTCGAAACTCATTAAGACAAACCACCTCATTGAACCCGGGCCGACCATCCGAACGGACACCAAACAAAACACACAGAAACACCTTTAGTCCTTAGGGAAATGCCAACCAACACCGCGAGGCATCTCTACACAGCCACTCAGGGCTGATCGGAAAGACTGACGCCACCGCGGACCGGCAGAGCACAGACGCCGGGACCCTCGTCCCACGCCCGGCCAGGCCCCGCTCTGCCTCCAGATTCCCGCGGGGTGCTTCCACCTGCACCCCCACGAGAAGCTGGCCGGAGCATAAGAGGAGCTGCCGCCGCCGCGAGGCAATCTCACAGCACCAGTCAGGCGCCGAGTCCCGACCCTGCCTGGAAGTCCACAGCGAACCCGACAGCCCCCACCTCACCGGGCGTCCCTCACCCCTGAGGCCCCATCCTGCATGGGGGAGGAACCTATGAAAAGGGGGACCATCCCCGTCCTGGCAGGACGTCTTCCCCGAGACGTGCAGGCCCCACCAGGCCCTGCCCTGCTCCTCAGCTGACCTGGATAAAGCCCTACACGAGGACGTATGCACGAGCTGCACAGTGAGAGATGCACAAGCCCCCCGCACCTGTCTCTTATACACATCTCTTTCCAATAACTGCTGTTTTAACTTAACTTCTTTCTCTGTTATCTCTCTCATTTTAAGATTTACCTAAAGTGGAAGAAATCAAATGCATTAGGGAAGCAACTGAGACTGATTTCCAATATTGGGATGTATGTCCCTCCTTCACAACCCAGACCCCCACCTCGCCTGTGTGAACTCTGACTCTCAGATGCAGGTAGTATTTAGACCAGGACACACCTGCAGAAATACACAGACCTCGTGACCTATGACTCCAACCCTGTGACCCATGACACAGAGGAGGGGGAAAGGCCTGGCGCCTCCTGGGGCCTGTGTGCTGCTCCCCGCCTCATCACCTCACCCCGGTGCTCGGGTGGCACCAGACACCGCCGGTGCCACGGCCTGGCTGAGACCCGCCCCGGATACCTGACAGAGCTCGCACACTTCCTGACACCAAAGGAACACCAGCAACCATCGTCAGACACCCAGAAGCACTTACTACAACCACATAGAAATAAAAAGACCCTTTTCTGGAATTATTAACCCAAAGATAAGGTCAAAACTGCAAATTACAAAATAATACCATGGAGAAAAAAGGCTAACGGGCATGTGGTCAAAGCTACCATCAGATGAAACGCCACAGAACTGAAGTCTTATCGTTAAAAAAGAGCATAGAGAAGTGAACTCATGCACATCAAAGCAAGGGCGGGGAAAACTTTCCTTAATATTTATGTATTTGCCTGCATCAGGGGTCTTGGTTAAGCCTTGTGGGATCTCCCGTTAGGGCACACAGACTCTCTAGTTGTGGCGTGCGGACTTCCGGAGCCCCGGAGCACAGGCTCAGCGGCGCATCCCACAGGCTCAGCGGCTCCTGCGGCAGGCGGGCTCTTAGCTCCCCAACCAGGGGTCAAGCCCACGCTCTCCGCGTTACATGGTGATTCTTAACTGCTGGACCACGGGGACAGTTGGAAAAAATGCTTTTTAAAAGAAAAACATAAAAGTAAATATAGAAATATTCTAAAATAAATGAGAATGTACGTACACATGGGTAAGTGACAAAGGAAGCATGGTAAGAACGCTAGCTGTAAAGTCTAGGTGGTGGGCACAAGACAATCTCTAGCTCTTTCAAAAATCCCATCACCACACAACACGGAAAACGAACATTCTGCACATGGATCGTACAGACGGTCACACTGTGAGCTTCCAAATGCCAAAGGAGAAAACAGCGCTCAAGAAGATACCCTTTCCTCTTAATCAAAACGCCTTCTGAAACTGAGACCTCCATGAATGCACACTGGGTGCATGAGATAAAACAAGAATTTATGAAGCGGAACCACCAACATACAACGAAGCCCCTCACCCTTCCGTCTGCACACGCAGGAGGAGCCGGTCTGTCTGAACCACAGCGGACAGTCTCCTGGGCCTCCGGCTGAGCCGCATCTCAGCAGGATACACAGGAAGGTGATGCTCTCAGGGAAAAGGGACCCGCACCCACGGGGCACCCCTGGAGCTTCAGACCGCTCGCCTGCCTTCAGCAGAACCCCCGCGCTCACCTTGTTGACCCAGAAGACCATGGCATCCTCAAGGTCGTACGGGAGCTCTTTGGAGGCGCTGAAGGTGGAGAAGCGCTTGACGCTGGCCACCACTTCTCGATGCTGATCATCTCCACTGTGTAGGCCATCATGAGGGCATCCACCATCGCCATGTGGGCGCTCTGCGGGTAGAGGCAGCAGTCAGTCACCCTCCCCTGCCCCACAGCCCAGGGTCAGGCAGAGACCCTCCCCACAGCCACACATGAGCCTTCCTGGGGTCAGGTCAGCTTGGGCCCCCATCCTCCTCTCCAAGGATCCTGTGAGAGCTCAGCCATGGTAGAAGACACGAGACGGGACAGAGGCCACGTGACCACCACTGGTCCCAGGCAGTCAAGGGTCTGCACACCAAACTCACGCCTTGGAGCCCTTTCTTTCCGGAACCTGTAACATCCTCCCAACTCAAAACACACCCAGCCAGGCCAAAAACCAGAGAACGTAGAACGCTCAAGAACGGCCTAAGCTAAAGTCACGTGGGAGGCGCCAGGAGGTGGCTCAGCCTGGAGCAGCCTGGCCCGGAAACGCCAGGCTGGTGAACGGCGGAGAAGGATGGGGAGGAGGACGCTCAGGGGAGGAGAGGCGCGTCTGTTTCTTTATTTTGGCATGAAAATTCTTAAGATAGACGTGAAACAATCTCAAAGTGGGCTCGGCAACTCCATATCGCCACCTCTGAACACAATTCGGTTTACCGCAGCCAGGGTGGGGCAACACTGCCCTGGGGACATGCCAGGGGAAGCTGCCCCCACCCGTTCCAGCCCAGCCACATGCCGCTGAGAGAAGGTGGTCTCAGGCCGGAAGTTTCGGGGCAACTCCGCTGCGCTGCAGGGACACAGAGGCCGCCCCCCACCGCCCAAGCCACTCACCATCTTGATGGGTGCGTGGCTGAGGTCGGGCTCCGTCACAGGGGTGTCGTCACTCTCCATCACGTAAATCCCTTTCCGGGACAGGGCCTGGATGACAGACTGGTGTCCCTGCAGGGCGGCCACCTGGTCCCCTTTGAGGATGAGGCTGCACACGCGGCAGTACAGCTCGCTGGACAGCAGAAGCTTGATGACCGGAGGCTTGATGTGCTCCTGCTCATACTGGTCGATGTAGAAGGGGTCCCTGAGGTCCTCGGGGATGTCATCTGCAGCGAGAGGAGACCCCCGCGTGTGGGCGTTACCCCCAAATGCAGCTGCACGGGCCATTCGCAATCACTTCCTGCCTCCTGGAGCTGCTGGTGGGACGGTGGCTGGAGGACGTCGAGTTGGGGACACGGGTGTGGCGACGGCTGTCTGCAGGGCGAGGTCTGCGGAGACCTTGCCCTTGATTCACCAGGAGCGTTGGGAGCCAGGGCAGACCCGGGTCTGCCACACCATAGCAATCCAGGCTCCGGACGCCGGGGTGGCCGTGCCAAAGGCCACAGAGGAGAGGCTCTGGACAAGCCCGTGGCTAACACGGGGCCACAGCTCAACGCGGAAGAAGAGCTGAAGGGCTCGTGCAAGCAGGGCCACGTGTGGGCCGGAAGCAGGACCCACCCACAGCGGCGTGGCCTTGACCGGGTGCGCCTCTCACAGCTGGTCAGAGCCTCGCCTCGAGGGCAAACCACGGAGGCCATCAAGGCCGATCTCCCAGGGTCCGGTGAGGATTAAATCACAACACGCAAGTACGTCAAGGCGCTGACAGCAGAGCCTGGAGCTCCACAAAATTCACACAAGTGTCGGTTATCAATTTCAATATCAATCAGGCTAAAAAGACGGTCAAGGAAGTGCCTTCCTGCTGCTGTGCGACAGGCTCTGCCCCGTCCTGCCAACCAAGGCCACCTCGGTCGCCTGGGGCAGGGTGGTGGGGGCCTGGAGCGCGCGGGGGCAGAGGCTCCAGGAGGTGCCCACCCAGGAGGAGGGAAACGCAGGCTGCAGGCCTCCAGGACACAGCAGGGCAGAGCCTCGAAACACCGCGGTGTCCAGCCCCACCCCAGACCAAGGAGACCCGAGTGCCCTGCCAGCACACTGGTCCCGCCGAGAACTGCTGCATCAGAGGCTCTGGGGCGGCTCACAGTCTCCCCCAAGAACTCACTCACTTCTTCACACTGGTTGTGGAAACGAGCACTCAGAGGTCTAATTCTGGACCCCCATGCACCCCACCCTTCGCTGGAGACACCAGTCGGGAGAGAAAGAAAGCAGGGGCAGTGCAGTCGCGGGCAGCTCAGGGGCGAGGCCGGGACAGGAGGGAGCCTCAAAGGGGATCCTCGTTCACGGCTGAGCCCCTCCTGCGCCAAGCACGAGCAGGACAGACACGAAGAACCGAACTGACCTCGGAACCCACGGCCTACGAACAGCTACCAGAGGTCTCTTCTGAAACCTAATGGGGTTTACTGCAACCCGGCTGCTACACACACCACCAGAAATGCCAGTATCCTCCAGAGGATCCGCCTCACGCCACTCAAAATGTCCAGGACCCCATCCATTAGGAAAATGTGACCAATTCTCAGGGGGAAAGACAGTTAACACACGCCGACTCTGAGATGACCCAGATGAGAGAATCACCAAAGACTTCATAGCATCTGTTATAGCAAGGCCCCATGAAGCCCTCCTGCAACAAACGGAAAGAACAGAAGATACTAACAGAGAAATAAAACTTATTAAAAAACAACCTTCAGGATCTCCCTGGTGGCCCTGTGGTGAAGAATCCACCTGCCAATGTGGGGGACGAGAGCTGGTCCCGGGCCCAGGAAGGCCACACACGCTGTGGGGCCGCTACACCGCGCTCCAGAGCCCACGCCCCGCAACCAAGAGGAGCCCCCACTCGCCGCAATGAGAGAAGCCGAGCATAGCAAGAGGCCCGGCACAGCCATGAATACACGTGCAGATAAACTTTAAAAAGCTTAAAAAACACCTTCAGAACTGCAAAATCTAGTTATCAACAGGACGTTCAATGACAGATTCAAAAGATGAACAAAGCAGAAGCAAACTCATAGATATGGGGAAGAAACTAGTAGCTACTGGCGGGGGCAGCATAAAGGGGGGGGGAAGCAGGTTACAAATAAAAAACCACGGCTGCAAAGCTGGCTCAAGGACACGCTGTACAGCCCAGGGAATGTGGCCATCTTTTGTAATAACTATAAATGAAAAGTAACATTTAAAAATTGTATAAAAATAAATTAAAAATTAACTTAAATTTAAAAAATACAAAAAAAAACAGAGAAAACCGTGAACCTGAAGACAGATCAACAGAAATCATCCATCTGCAGAGCAGAGAGAAAAACGATGGGATGAAAAGCAGAGACCCAGTGACTGTTCCCACTGAGGGGAGCCTGGGGCAGGAAAAACATGTGAATAATGGTGCCCAGAACCTACCACGTCTGCACCAATTTACAGGTGCAGCAAACCCAGCAAATCCAAACAGAACCAACATGAAGAAAACCAGGCCCACACCCTTCCTAATCAAACCGCTAAAAGCCAAAGACGCAACGGGCCCAGAGGACCCTAACGGGAGCTGCCAGCAGAACTTCGAAGGCTGCTCTTAATGAAAGAAATAGGATAAAATTAAGAGTTCTGGCAGAAAAATGGAGATTATTCTTAGAGAGAGAGAGAAAAAAGAACCTGGCAGATTAGAAAAAGAAGAAGAAACTCCAGAACAGAAATATACAGTGACTACACGGACACGCTGGCCTGCTGAGCAGCACATTACACACGGGGAAGAAAACACAGCGGACACGGGGACCGACAGACGTGGGGACCGACAGACGTGGGGACCGACAGACGTGGGGACCGACAGACGCTGCCACAGGCAAGACGGGAGCGCGAGCGAGGGGGAAACAGGGCTCAGCAGACAGCCGGCGGGAAGCTTCCGGTACCGTAAGATCCATGCTCCCCAGCAGGAGGTAAAAAAAGAAGAAATCTACAGACCAAAGAACCTCCCTGTAACACTGGTAAAATCCAAAGACAGAGGAGAACCTTGTAAAGCGGCCAGAAGGGGCCCTCTGGTCAGGACAACATGGCTGGACCAGTCTCTCCCTGTTCCTCTCCACTGGGCCCAACCACAAACCCTGGAGATAACTCACAGGAGAGCCCAGAGAGAGCTGGGGACGGTGGAAGAGCACCCCCGACTGGAAGAGCACATCAACAGGGCGTCTTCCCACCTCCCACCCAGCAAAGGTGGCCCAGGCCTGGCGCTTCCTGACCCCAGCCCGGAGACAGACAGTGAGTGAAGCAGGCTCGCTCCTGCTGCCCAGGAGGTGAGGGGAGCCCCACCTTCCGGCCCGGGCCATCCTGGCAGGACCAGCAAGGGGTAGGAAGGGAGCCCCACGGACAGGCAGCCTGAACACCCACCTCCACCAGGAACCCAACCTGGAAGCGCCTCTCCTTCCCCACCAGGCCGGAGACACCCCTCGTCAGCCCGCACAAGGGGAGCCCAGTGGTGGGACCCCACCATGACAAGCAGCCCGGGAAACACTCTCAGAGGTGTGGGGTAGCCTGCCGCAACACAAACCCGGCCTGGACACTCCTCATTCTGTGCGGAGAGAATCCCGCCTCGCCCAGAGGCACCAGGCAGCCGGCCCAGGAGCCATGTTCCGCTTCCGAAAGCAGCACCAGCAGGGGCCCTGGGAGCCCCAGACGCATCATCAGACGGCACCACGAAGGCTCTGAGTAGTGAACTGTCACTGGAACCACAGTCCACACGGTGGGCCGGGACCTGCATGCTGAGCCTACGCAGGGAGACTGCCTGCTATGGTAAAAGAACCCAAAAAACCTCGTAACACCCAGAGTCACCTAGCGTAACAGCAAAATGACCAGGAGACGGTCAAAGGTCACCTGTCACACCCAGAACCAAGCAATCTTTACAAGAACAGAGGAGCGACCGGCACCAACACCAGGAGGAGTCTGATGTTGGAGTGACCTGACCAAGGACTTTACAACAACCATCTGAAAAGAGAGACTTACAAGCAGTCTCAAGTTCTCTTGAAACAGATGAAAATTGAAAAACTGAAAAAGATTCAACGTAGGAGTTACAAAAAGAGCCAGATAATGAACAGAAAAATAGAGTGACATTTTTAAAACTCACTAAACAGTCTCAAGGTTCCCTGGTGGCTCAGACATTAAAGAATCCGCCCACAATGCGGGAGCCCTGGGTTTGATCCCTGGGTCGGAAGATCCCCTGGAGGAGGGCACGGCAACCCACTCCAGTATTCTTGCCTGGAGAATCCCATGGACAGAGAGGCCTGGCGGGCTACAGTCCGTGGGGTCGCAGAGTCAGACACGACTGGGTGACTAAGCACAGCGCGAACAGCCTCAACAGCTTAAGTGGCGATAACAGAGCATAGGATCCCCGAGAAAATACACTCAAAAAACTAAATGAGTCTCAGGGACCTGAGAAAGAATAACAAGAGCTCCAGTACCTGCATCGCTGGAGTCTCTGAAAAGAACGTGAGCAGGGCTGAAACAGTAGGTAAGGAAACAACAGCTGGAAACTTCCCAAATACAGCAAAAGATACACACTCACAGATTTCAGGAAACTGAAGGAACTCCAAATAGAATAAACCCAAAGAAATCCACACCAAGACCCTGCATAACCAAACTTATGAAAACTCAAGACAAAATGTTTTGGAGCAGCTGGAAAGGAAGAGAATACAACTCAATGGGCATGTTTAAGCGGCACACCGAACGAACACGTGCCTGAGGAGAATGC
>SJYC01110539.1:0-11113 GCA_006408675.1 Madoqua kirkii
GGGGTGGGGGTGGGGGAGTCTCTAGCAAACCTTAGAGGACTGGCTGAAGGAAATCCTCCAAATAGAAAAAACATGATTTTTTAAAAAAAATGAACCCTGGAGAACCAGGAAGAAGACAAATGTGAAGAAGCAGGTGGCATGTGTGAGTACGTAGACTACCCTTCTCCCCGTGAGTTCCCTAAATCACACCCGATGAGACAAATCCACACCTTTAGGAGCTCAAGACGATGACTTTTAAACACTTTTAAAAGTGGGGAGAGCAAAGGAACCTAAATGGAAAAACGGTTTCTACCCCTCGTTCAAAATGGTGAAATAATACCTGTCAATTGCTGGAAGTCACACACGCATACTGTAATACCCAGAGAAACCACTAAGAGAGCCACCCAGATACACCCCAAAATGATAAGATGGAGTATCAAGATGGAATCCTAAAAAGTAGCCAAGTGACCCATAAGAAGGCCCAAAAAACAAAACCAGGAACAACAGAAAACAAATAACAGCAACAATCACACTAAAAGTAAACACTCTAAGCGCATTGAAAGACAGAAATTGGCAGAGTGAATTAAAAATAGAGACAATTATGTCATTTACAAGAAAATTATTTCGAATTCAACAATATAAGTAGGTTAAAAGTAAAGGGACAGAAAGGGCTATATAGGCAAATATTGTTTAAAAAACAAACAGGAGGAGCTATATTAACATCTGATAAAGTATTAAATAGAAAGAAAATTGCTAGAAATGAAGTGGAACATTATGTGTGCCAAGTGGCTTCAGTCGCGTCTGACTCTTTGTGACCCTCTGGTCTGCAGCCCACCAGGCTCCTCTCTCTGTCCATGGGATTCTCCAGGCAAGAATAGTGGGGATCTTGCCGACCCAGGGACTGAGCTCAGTCTCCTGCACTGCAGGCAGATTCTTTAAAAACAACTGAGTCACCAGGGGAGGCTCAGAGCCTGAGAGACACCTGAGCCTGTTCTGTGAAGTGGGACATCACGTAGCAGCGAAGGCTCAGCCCACCAAGAGGACTCTACAGGCCTCAGTGTGGACCCGCCGAGCCACGAGCCTGGGAGCTGCTGGCGCCGGCCACAGGTGGGGGCTCCGAGCACAGCCAGGGGCTCACTCCAACACCCCCACCCGAACTGACGGAACCGCCAGACGCGAATCAACACAAAGAGAGATCTGAGCAACGCAAACCACAGGCAGAGGCTGACTGAGCCGCGAAGAGCGAGCCACTGACGACAGAAGACGCAGGCCTTCAAACGCTCACAGGACGTCCACCACAACAGACCTCAGTTCAGGTCAGGCGCTCAGTCGTGTCCGACTGTGACGCCATGGACTGCAGCACGCCAGGGTCCCTGTCCATCACCAACTCCCGGAGCCTGCTCAAACTCACGTCCATCGAGTCGGTGATGCCATCCAACCATCTCATCCTCTGCTGGCCCTTCTCCTCCCGCCTTCAATCTTTCCCAGGATCAGGGTCTTTTCCAATGACTCAGTTCTACGCATCAAGTGGCCAAAGTATTGGAGCTTCAGCATCAGTCCTTCCACTGAATATTCAGGACTGATCTCCTTCAGAATGGACTGGTTGGATCTCCTTGCAGTCCAAGGGACTCACAAGAGTCTTCTCCAACACCACGGTTCAAAAGCATCAATTCTTCAGCCTGGGCCCTAAAACAAATCTTAACAAGTTTAAAAGAACGGCAATCACAGAGTATGTTGTCTTACCACATGGAATCAGACTAGACGTAGTAACAAAAACATAGAACAGGAAAATTTCAACAACTGGAAATCACACTCCTAAAGAATTCATGAATCAAATAGGCAGTATCAAAAGAAATAAAGAGAAATACATAGGACCGAATGAAAATATAACATACATGGGATGCAGCTAAGGCAGTACCGTGTGGAACATTCATAGCACTAACTGCTTAGGCTAGAAAAGTGGACAAATCTCAAATCAACAGTCCTTACCTCAAGAAATTAGAAGCAAAAAAGCAAAAAAAAAGGGCAAAATAAATCTCAAGCAAGCAGTGAGGACGGGAGGTAGATATGACTATAAAAGGGAAACAGTAGCAGAAGAGGTCCTCGTGGGAACACAATGTTCAGCATCTAGTTATACAACCTCACTATTCCAGCTGTGACCTTATATTATGGTTTTGCAAGAAGTAACCACTGGGGAAATCTGGTAAATGGTGACCAGGACCTCGCTGTCTGATCTCTTACAACTATATGTTAGTACATAATTTCCTCAAGATAATACTTTTTTTAAGAAAAATTCACCAAAGATTGGAAAATGCATCTCCACAGAAAATATATTCAACTGGCCAATAAGCACACTTTTAAAAAAAAGAAGACTCATCATTAGTCAGCAGGGAAATACACACCGAAACCGCGGGGAGGCGTCACAGCCCACCCACTATACCGGCCTCCGGTGAAAGACTGGCAGCGCCACGTGTTGGCAAGGCTGCGGAGCAACTGCAGCTCACCCCGTGCTTTGCTGGTGGAAATAAAAGATGACGCAGCCTCTGCGGAAAACAACCGAGCGGTCGAGGTGCTCACACGGCCTGGGAGCTCCACGCCCAGGCACTGACCGGGACAAATGGAGACACACGCCCACACACGCTCAGACACTCAGGGACGTTTCACAGCAGCTCCATCCCTGGCGGACAGATCCGGAAGCAATCCCAGTGTCTGTCCATCAACAAGTGAATGAACGTGCAAAATGCGGGGAGCCAAACCACCAGCACTAAGCCAAAAAGGTCTCCACGCGTGGACGCATCCCTAGAACCTTATGAAGCGTGAGGGAAGGCAGATGAGGAGCGCCTGATGCCGGCGAGACCAGACTCGGGGCCACTCTGGGAAAGAGCCGACTGCAAGGGCTCAAGGGAACCCCTGGGGGTGCTGGAAACGGCTTGCCTTGCTAGTGGCCCTGTGCAGGGGGTGAACACATTCATTTAAACTCAGCAGGCTATATACTTTCACAAATGGGTACATTTTACTGGATGTGAAATTGGTTTTCTCAAAGGTCCAAGATAAGATTCTTCACTGTATACTCAACTGGAACCCACTCCACAGAGATTTCTCTAAAAACCAAGGTTTAATATACATATCTTCTGGCTCAGACGGTAAAGCATCTGTCTACAATGTGGGAGACCCAGGTTCGATCCCTGAGTCAGGAAGATCCGCTGGAGAAGGAAATGGTAATCCACTCCAATACTATTGCCTGGAAAATCCCACGGACAGAGGAGCCTGGTAGGCTACAGCCCATGGGGTCACAACGAGTCAGACAGGACTGAGCGACGTTCAGTCCCTCCTAAGAAACCTTCGATGGCTCCCCAACTCACATTCAAAAGCAAAAAAACAACTATCGGCTATTTCAGGCATTCCAAGATCTGGCCCTAGGCGGTCCCTCCAATCCACATTTATCTTACAGGTGCTAAACTCACATTCCAGCCCAACCAGAACCCCAGCCTTTCCCTTAGCCTGGGGGAGGCGGCATTGCCCCCACCCTCCCTAGCCTGGTTCTCACCCACCTAAGCCACACGCTCAGCTTCACTTTCCAGATTTGCTGGCCCTCCCTTCCGGCTTCTGCCCCCTCACCGGCTCTCTCAGGCACTACAGTCTCCGGGTCTCACACCACAGGTCTGTGCGTGCAAGGCCCATGGCTGGCACTCCATGAGCCCTGAGAAGCACACCAAGGACCCACAGGTCACAATATCAGGCTCAGCTGAACTGACGCAAGTTTAATTTTGCCTGAGTCTGAAGCATCTGGAGGACAGTGACTGAGGGATACTTAAGTGAACTAGTTAGCATGAACAGTCACAGAGAGAGGGCAAGGCACAGCAGAGAAATCAAAAATAGAAATAAACTCAAAGATCATCTCTCTCTGTGACAACAAAGCCACGAAGGCAGGGAGGTTCTAGGCAATGAGGTCTATGAATGCTCCTAGAGGGTCCTGCAGGTTCCGGCGGCCGCGCAGCTGACCCTGCTGTGTCTGCCCGCTTCCCCCACCGCATCTTCCAGCCAGTCTCAGGGACCCCGCCCTCTCAGTAGCTGTTGACTCAACCTACCTACTTCCCACTGCAGACAAACTGGCCAAGACTCTGGCACTTCAAGTCAAAGTGACATCAGCTCTGCTATGGGCTTCGTGTATGTGTCCCCGAAAACTCATGTAACGAAACCTGGCCGCCCCAAAGTGAAGGTGTTAGGAGACGGGGCTTTGGGGAAGCGATTAGGTCATGAGGGTGGAGCCCCATGAGTGGGGTATGAGCCCATGCAGCGAGGCTCCCTCACCCCTCTGCCACAAATGAGGGCACAGCGAGAAGACAGCGTCTACGAACCAGGAAGCAGGCTCTCACCAGAGACCCAGTCTACCGGCACCTTGATCTTGAATGTCCCCAATCGTGAGAAAAAATTATCGTTCTTAAGCCACCCAGTCTATGTCTTGTTACAGCAGCCCGAACGGCCTAAGACAGGGCTCCTGGACATTGCACTGATACAGCCCCTACCCGCTCCAAGCTGTCAGAAGCATCTTGCCAGCCTAGCTCTCAACCCATCACCCCTGCGCAAAGACCTTCCCTGGCACCCATCGGGAAAGAAATCCCTAGTCAGCTGGGAACCTGGCGAAAGTCTGGCCCACACTATTTTCCACGCTAATCACCTACTATTTCAGTCCACAAATCCTGTCACAATAAGGTTAATCGACTCAGGCCTACAAACACTTCCTCCTCTGCACAGAACCTGCCAGATGCTCTCCCCTCTACTCCTGGAGTGGGGGGTCTACCCAAATATCCACCATCCTTCAAAGCCCACCTCCTCACGAAGCCCCCCAAATCCAAGCAGCCCCCACAGGTACCACAGCGCCCTGCAGCCCAGGCACTCGCGTCCCATCGAAACACCTGACAATTAATTCCATCTTCTGCCTTGAGACTGGTCCTGGACTAAGGACATGCTGCCGTTTTTCATCACACATTACTTCATTTTCCTCTGTATATGTTAACAGTTCATGTGAATTTTCAGCAAATAAGGAAAGAACATCACATAACTTCTCCCCCTGTACTTCCTACAGTGCAAAACGCAACCATGCCCGTGATAACTATGAGACTGTTACTGGTTAAATGAACACGACCCTGGCTCCATCCTGGTCACCCTTCCGCTAGATGAAAAATGACAGCCACCTGAACTCCACAGTGTAGGAAGCGAAAAAGGAGACTGGCACATAACATGCGACACAGCCACCAGAAAGCCAGCTTGGACGCCTGTGGGCAATCAGGAGGATAAACGGGATATAAAGAAAAGAGGCGGCGCTCTTTGAGGAACACTCACTCAAACTTAGCAGCCTGAAGCACACCAGTGGCCAACGCTTTGGAGTCAAAGGATCAGAACAGTTTGAACTTAAAGACAGATTCACATTCTTAGGTTAGTGTTTCATTTGTGGCATCAGAACAGGAAAGAGAACACGTACAAATGGTTGTATCTTTAGAAATAAAAATTCAGCCACATACAGCCACCAGGACGAAGTCTTCCTATCCCGCCTGTTTCAAAGGTGGCTCCAACTCTTTAAGCGAAGTGAAGTCGCTCAGTCGTGTCCGACTCTTTGCAACCCCATGGACTACATGTAGCCTACCAGGTTCCTCTGTCCATGGGATTTTCCAGGCAATAGTACTGGAGCGGATTGCCATTTCCTTCCCCAGGGGATCCTTCCCAACCCAAGGATTGAACCCCGGTCTCCAGCACTGTAGACAGACGCTTAACCGTCTGAGCCACCAGGGAAGTCCAAGCAACCTGATAAATACATGAGCACAGACTCTGTCCTGCAGACACGGCACTGAACGGGACAACCATAACCACCCTGACCTCAGACGTGGGCAGTCCTCAGCATGCCCAGGCAGAGGGGCGGCCAGGCCACACTGTCAGCCAGTGCCCTGACCCCCTAGTACTTAGTACCCACTGAGCAGACACAGCCAGTCTGCCCTGTCACCTCCCATCCCAGCAGCATCCAAATCCGGTGCTAAAAACAAAAGCCCATGGGAATACAAAGCCTAGGGAGGGAGGCTCAGGAGGGAAGGGGTACACGTGCCCACGCGGCTGATTCCTGCTGTTGTGCAGCAGAAATGGACAACACTGGAGAGCAGTCACACCGATTTTCTAAGTAAATTTAAAACATATTTCTGAAAAACTCAAAAACCAATCATCTGAACAAATCATAACCAAAAAAAATTTGTCAACTACAATAAACCTGCTGACATGCTCATGAACGAGGGCTTCCCAGGTGACTCGGCGGCCGCGTTCAAGCCAGTCCCGGGACCGAGGCAGCGGGCACTTCATCCCCAGCTCTGGGCCTGGAGGAACGCTGACCACGTGCTCCCTCTCTCAGCCAGATGTCGGACAACAAAGGAAAGTGCTGACCCCCCTGGAGCACACAGGGAGGGGATTCGGCTCCTAACATCAGGCTCCGAGCTGGCCTTGGGCTCGACCCAACCAGCGGCCTGCTCCCCAAGACCCCGCTCAAGGCCGCCCCAGCCTCTCGCCCCACAGCGTGGTTTCCAAGTCAGCAGTTAATGAGGAGACTGTGCTGAGAGACCAGAGTGCCAGCCCCTCGCCAGCAGCGGGCTCTGGAGAGCCCAGCGGCCCCTCCAATCCCCCGGCTGCCAACAGAAAGGGAAGGCGGACCCTCTAGGTCCGGGCGGCCCAGCTCGTGGCGAGCTGCAACTTGGTTTCCAGGGTTCCTCGGTTGCACAGCAGCACACCTGCAAAGAGCCAAGTGCCTTCCCGGGGGTCACTTTCTCAACACGTCCTCGGGAGGTAGCAGAAGCTGTCACGCCCCCACTGTCCCTAAGACTCAGGCCTGAATACCTTTAAGGTTCCTAAGGTCACGGACTGAAATCAAAAGCCAGGAATGCAGTAGCTCCAGTCCGCAGCCTGTACTGTAAAAAAACTCCAAGTCACTCCTTTAAACTTGACCAACTAAGACTTTCACCCAAAAGGACATCACAAAAACAGCTCAGCTCAGCAGGCTCAACTCTAATGACTCTTTAAGGCGAATCACTTTCAACAGGTCCAATATGTTATTTCTGAAAAAATCATTAAGACACTGTCAATGAAACAAGAGTTATGCCCCCAAAACACAGGACAAGAATCTAAAAATAAAAGCATAAGCCGGCCCTCAGTTCTCAGCTGTGCCACAGATGAGGAAAACTGGAGGAAGCCTTTCTGCACAACCATACACCACCTCCAGGCCAGGCCAAGGGTGAGCTCGCCTGAGCCTCCCCGCTTACTACAAACAGCAGACAGTGGGCCCCGGGGAGACGCGAGTCCCAAAAGGCGTGCATGCAACAAGGTGGCCTCAGAGCAGGCTGCCCTGGAGAGTCACATGCTTTCCATCCCTATGTAAACAGTGCAGCTACTCGGTGAGCAACTGTGTAACAAGCAAAGCCACTTTCGCCACCGTCCCCCTCAGAAGCTGACTGACAAGTAAAGCATGCAGACTGAAAACCAAGCTAGAGAGGAGCACGGAGGCGCCCGGAAGATGAAGCAAAGAACAGGCCCTTAGATGAAGAAGAGAGTTTGGGGGGAAAGATCTACATGGCCCTCTACCAAAATCCCCGCCTCCCACTGTCTCCTGAAAGACAAGACCCCGCGCTGAGTCACCGGGAACCTCCCACCAGGCTGTGACCTCCGCCCCCCATGCCACAGTACAGACCGGAAAAGCATCCTCATTCTGCAAAAATGAATGGAAAGCACGCCTCCAGTGTTTGAACGCACCAAGGCAGCGGACAGGCAACAGGCAGCCCAGCCTCAGAACCCCAGATGGCCTCAGTCTCCTTCAGCCCCTGCTCACGCTCTGCTCTATAAATACACATCCCCAGTCATCTCAAAATTTTACAGCCAGTTTTCACATCAGCTCTCAAGTTAATTACCTGAAGCGCCAACAAGTAATGAAGGGTGATCTGGTCCTGGAAATAAAACCAAACTAATCCAATCCTGACGCTGAGAGAGATGCATATTTATTGCCAAAGAGCTGACAAACCCCACGCTGGATGCCAAAGCTGCAACAGGATAAAAATGCACTCACTAAGCTTAAGAAACTGGAGAGCAAACAACGAGAGGGCTTTTCAGAAGCATTCGTGTCTGTACAGCATTCAGACCCACTCCATATGCAAAAGTCTTAAAAATACACACAGGAGTGCCGCTGCACATGCGCCCCAAGAGCCACGCCGGAGGACGCGCTGTGCCGAAGCGCAGGAGAGCTGGAGGCCGGCCAGCCAGCGCTAGGCAACGGTGAACAGGCTTCCTGTGAAATACTACACAGCGCTGGAAAAGCGAGGAGGGGGGCACGGGGGCAGGCGAGGGAGAATCCAAGACCCCATGCAGATAAAGCATCACTGTGACAGGCGCAAACACGCAGAACTAAACCAGAAGAGTTCAGTGGTGTAAAAATACGCGGTACACGAAGAAAAGCAGAACAACAGTCAACGCAAGACATGAGGCAGGTGTAAGGGGAGGCCACGGACTGGGGACCCATACCCTGCAAAGCTCAGCAGCCACGTCCTTTTCCTTAAGCTGACGGCGGGACACCTGAGTAGCCGCTCCAGGATGACTCATTCCTTACCCCATACTCTAAAACTTCATACAGGCTTTTATTTTTCTTTTCTTCCTGGCCGCTCCAAAGCATGCAGGATCTTAGTTCTCCAACCAGGAATTGAACTCAAGCTGCCTACATTGCAAGTAGAGGGTCTTAACCACTGGACTGCCAAAGTGAGAAAGTGAAGTCACTCAGTCGTGTCGGACTCTTTGCGATCCCTTGGACTGTAGCCTACCAGGCTCCTCTGTCCCTGGGATTTTCCAGGCAATAGCACTGGAGTGGATTGCCATTTCCTTCTCCAGAGGATCTTCCCGACCCAGGGATTGAACCCAGGTCTCCCGCATTGTAGACAGACGCTTTACTGTCTGAATCACCAAGTGTCTGTACAGCATTCAGACCCACTCCATATGCAAAAGTCTTAAAAATACACACAGGAGTGCCGCTGCACATGCGCCCCAAGAGCCACGCCGGAGGACGCGCTGTGCCGAAGCGCAGGAGAGCTGGAGGCCGGCCAGCCAGCGCTAGGCAACGGTGAACAGGCTTCCTGTGAAATACTACACAGCGCTGGAAAAGCGAGGAGGGGGGCACGGGGGCAGGCGAGGGAGAATCCAAGACCCCATGCAGATAAAGCATCACTGTGACAGGCGCAAACACGCAGAACTAAACCAGAAGAGTTCAGTGGTGTAAAAATACGCGGTACACGAAGAAAAGCAGAACAACAGTCAACGCAAGACATGAGGCAGGTGTAAGGGGAGGCCACGGACTGGGGACCCATACCCTGCAAAGCTCAGCAGCCACGTCCTTTTCCTTAAGCTGACGGCGGGACACCTGAGTAGCCGCTCCAGGATGACTCATTCCTTACCCCATACTCTAAAACTTCATACAGGCTTTTATTTTTCTTTTCTTCCTGGCCGCTCCAAAGCATGCAGGATCTTAGTTCTCCAACCAGGAATTGAACTCAAGCTGCCTACATTGCAAGTAGAGGGTCTTAACCACTGGACTGCCAAAGTGAGAAAGTGAAGTCACTCAGTCGTGTCGGACTCTTTGCGATCCCTTGGACTGTAGCCTACCAGGCTCCTCTGTCCCTGGGATTTTCCAGGCAATAGCACTGGAGTGGATTGCCATTTCCTTCTCCAGAGGATCTTCCCGACCCAGGGATTGAACCCAGGTCTCCCGCATTGTAGACAGACGCTTTACTGTCTGAATCACCAGGAATTGCCAGGGAAGTCCCAAAAACTTCATACATGTTTTTTACCAATTCCATATTTTCCCCCAAATCACCGTTTCCCCATCCTACTATACAGAAACTGAATAAAGCTTGATAGAAGCATAAAAAAGGACTGTAAAGCAGAAAACCACAAAATAAAGGGTGGAGGTTGGGGGGAGAGAAGCTCTCTGTAGCTATAAACAACTTAAAAGGAGGCCCTGCCTTTAATCCCCGGGACTTGCAGGGCGTGTCTGTGCTCCTGACCGACTCCATCCACAGCACAGGCCACTCCAACCGGTGAGATCCTGTCACCGGGAACCGCCCCGTTCAGCAAGTTTTCAAAACCGGTCAACCAGACTCGTTTTTTGAAGAGTCTCTCTCCTATTCTGTCTCTCTCCACAAACAAGAACCGTTTTTCCCAGAACAAAGGCAATTTTCAAACAAACGCTTCAAATGAAAAGAAAGATGATACAGAACTCCCTCTCGATTTTGCACCTGAAACAAAGCACCTGAAATTAATCAAAGAAAGCCTTTGGAGCCAAGGCAATAATCAGGAGAATCACCCGGGCCTGTAAAATCGCGAGAGCTGGAAAAATAGGAGCGTCTTAAATCCACTAAGCATATTTAAGGCCTAACCAGTAACAAGGTTACCCAGTTCTTCAAAACTGGAATTAACCGAAGGGAGCAACTCGGATGAAGCCCGATCCATCCGAAAAGAACGCTCGTTACGGAATCCCACACCTGGGATTCGGACACACTGGAGAAGGGCAGGGGTCACAAGGGTTTCGGCCCGGGACTCCCGCCCGCACAGGACCGCGCTCGGCCCGCGGGGTGCAGGGGCGCGCCGACCCTCGCCGCACCTGCGGGACCGGCGCCCCCCAACCCGGCGCGCGGGGACACCGCACAAAGGCCTGCACGGCCCCTCCCCCGCGCCCGGCCCACCTCGGCCGTAGGCCTTGGGCAGATCCACTGCAGGTTGGCGGCGATCTTGGCCCGCGCCGGGTCGTAGCGGTCCAGCGGCACGATGTCCACGGCGCCGTCGGGCGCGGCCTCCATCCTCCTCCAGCCCTCCCCGGCCGGGCAGCCGCCCGCGTCCACCATCTGCACACAAAAGGGCCGCTGCAGCGCGGGACGCGCAGGGCCGCGCGGGACAAAGGCGCCGCGCCCCTCGCCGCGCCCGGGACCCGCGTGGGGCCGCCGGTCACTGGCCGCCCGCGCGCCCCGCGCCCCCCGGCTCGCCGCCCCGGCCCGCGCCCCCGCCGCCTCACCTCAGAGCCGCCGCCGTCGCCGCCGCCGCGGGTGCTGCTGCTGCATGCTGCGCGGCC